>CAEGAF010085197.1:0-11753 GCA_903067075.1 Micropoecilia bifurca | reverse complement strand
GTGTGTGTGTGTGTGTGTGTGTGTGTGTGTGTGTGTGTGTGTGTGTGTGTGTGTGTGTGTGTGTGTGTGTGTGTTTCAGAGAGTGACCATGGTTCTGAAAGAGATTCCAGCTGATAACATTGCCCGTCCTTTGGGGAGGAACGAGGTAATTGGTCTTCTCTTCCGACTCACCATATTTGGAGCTGTAACCTACTTCACCATCAAGTGGATGGTGGACGCTATTGACCCAACTCGAAAGCAGAAGGTGGAGGCTCAGAAGCAGGTGAGGCTGTGGCAGGCTTGTTGTTCACAGCTTTGTGGCTGTTCATGAATTTTTTTGATTTGTCAACAGGCTGAGAAGTTGATGCGTCAGATTGGAGTGAAGAACGTCAAGCTGTCGGAGTACGAGATGAGTATTGCTGCTCATCTGGTGGACCCATTGAGCATGCAGGTAGTTTCTCCTCAAAAGAGTTGATGATGGAGAGTCAAGACTGCGTCTAATCTCTGACCTCTGATAGATCACCTGGAGAGATATTGCTGGTCTGGACGAGGTCATCACTGAGCTGAAGGAGACGGTGATCCTGCCTGTTCAGAAGAGACACCTGTTCCAGAACTCCAAACTGCTGCAGCCTCCCAAAGGTCAGAGCTCATTCACCTGCCTGCTGTTTACCTGTCATGTGACTGCAGCTGTGAAGTAGGTTTAAGACCATGTTGAACCTGAGAGAGTATTGAGTTCAGAGACGAGAATTTCTAAAGACAGATATGCAGGTTTGGTTTCAGCATGACTGCAATAAAATGAGCAAAACGGGTTAAAACCCTTAGATTTTAGTTCCCTCTAAATTTGTCTCCGATTTGAATTGTGACATTTTCTGGAGATGGACTCATGGGTTAAAGGACTCTGGACCAGAGGTGGTGAGTTTGATCTTTGGCTCTTTCTGTTCTTGCTGTCATATTTGCTATAATTTTGCTTTGTTTATTGCTCTATGTTCTCTTTTGGTTCTTGACATCTGATCTGTCAGTAGCTTGTGGCTATTCAGTTGTTTATGTTAGTATTTTTTCCCCCATCTGATTTGTTGGTTCTTTCCATGTGTTCTTTGTTGGATATTTTTATCTAAGATGTCAACCTTCCAGTCTTGTGTAACTTTTACAAAAAATATTTTCCCATATTTGTTAAAACTGTCACCATATCACGACAGTATGAGACAATCTTTGAAAAAATCAATCTCCACCTTTTCCCTGAGCTGCTGTTGCTGTGTTCCTGGCTCCTGGTTAGAAACAACCAATCAGAACCAGGAGGAGCCATCATTGGTCTTAACTCAGGACAATTTTTGTTTACCAAGATTAAAATAATAATAAAAAAAAGATTTGAATATTTAACGTGTCTTCCAGTTCCAATGTTACATGTTCAGTAGAATTTAAAGTTTACTGATCTTTGATAATGTTTTATTGCTTTATGCCACTGCCATCATATTACTTGAAAATTGTCTCAAAACAACAATATTGTCATAGTTACTGGGTTAATTTATTGTCCAGCAAAATGTGTTACTGTGACAGGCCTACTCATATCGTACAGTCAGGAAATTGACGGTTTTAGCAAATACGTAAAAAAACAAAACTAAAATTTTTTTCCATATGGCTGCTGGTTATATTCAGAATTAAGGTGGCTATTTCCTTTGGGCAGCTGAGTAGAAAAGTAGCTGAATCTGTAAGGCACTCAGAGGGGACCCAGAAATTCAACCACACACAGGAGTATACGAAAGAAAAAAGGTTTATTTTAGACACTGGTTTCTGCTCAGGGGAAGGTCATCAAACAGAACTGAGGAGAGAAGACTGGTGATGCACAGGTAAAGAAGGGGTTTCTTAGAAATGTTCAGCTTAACTGACCTGTGGAGCAGAGGAACAGAGGATCTGATGACGGGGAGATGCAGGAAACCAGAGGAAAAGGCTTCTGAGGAGCCAATGAAGATCTTCACAACGAGATCCAAAATGCAACACCCAGGGACTTTGTCGATAAACAGGCAGAGGTCAGACACTGGAGGACAGAGAGAGAAACCTTAGCTGTGAGGAGCAGGCAGAAATCGGTGGTCGTGAGGCAGAGCTTGGGTCAGGGTCCAGAAATCCAGACTACAAGGGATCAGTGAAGGGCTTGGCAGGAGGGGTAAATCTGTGGTCAGAAGGGGGTCGAAGAAACACAGAAGGCTTGGCAGGAAACGCTGGATCTCTACTGGCTCCTGGCTGTCGATAATCTGGCAAGGAAGCTGAGGCTGAGGGGTGTTTAAGTAGAGCGGAGCCCAGGTGGGACAGGTCAGCATCAGGCGTGGCAGGTGGACTGAATGAATGCTTAACACAGCATGGACAGGACATGAATCATAACAGAATCTTTTATGTCAACCTCTTTGAATGTTGCTTGATGGCTGACCTTTTATGTTTGCTATAATAAAGAGGATCAAATATTGCATACAGTCAGTGCTCCTTAAAAATGAGAACATTAAACCTCTCTGAGATTCAAATTGTGTCAAGAGTTTAATTTAATTTAACTAAACCTTGTCTACATTTAGACGTTCTAAGCCAATAGTTCCCATTGTTTGTGGACAGCTAGGACATTTTAAAAACCCTCGGCGGGATCCTTAGATGGTCCTTGAAGACATCAGCTGAATGAGTTAAAATCAAACTGACCGCTGGGCTTCAGGCAGATCCCTGAGGAAGTCATCGAGTTTGTAAATATATACCGTATTTTTCGCATTATACGGCGCATAGAATAGATGCTACAGTAGAGGCTGGAGTTACGTTATGCATCCACTAGATGGAGCTGAACTAAAGGGAATGTCAACGAAACAGTCCGACTCCGGTCGGCCAGGAGAACCTTCCACGACTGGGCTGGGACGGCTGGACGATGGTCACTCTTCTCCGTTCGCGCACAGCATGTTTGTGGAGAACGTGATGCTAAATGACCTGCAGACGACCTGATTCTACCAGGGGTGGGACATCCTGGTCCTGGAGGGCTGGTGTCCTGCAACTCTTAGATCCAACACACTTAAATCAAACGGCTGAATCACCTCCTAAATGCAGTCAAATTCTCCAGAGTCCTGCTCTGTTTAGATGGTCGGTAGTTGGACAGGTCAGTCAAACTTTATTAATAAATTACAAACCAGCGTTCTGACAACTATCCCAGCATGCACCGCACGTTTCTTCTTCTACGGCTGAAAATGAAGTCGGCGGCTGCTTACTGTAGTTGCTAGACCTGTTGTGGCTCAATATTGGCCCATATATAAGGTGAACTGTCGGTTTTTGAGGACATTGAAGGTTTTTAGGTGCCTTATAGTGCGGAACATACGGTAGTTATTTATGATCCAAACAAGTTTTATTCTGATACTAGAAAAGTAAAAGTTAGTGTTGTTCTTATCATGTCATCGTTTTAACAGGTGTGCTGCTTTATGGCCCCCCTGGCTGTGGAAAAACACTGATCGCCAAGGCAACAGCGAAGGAGACAGGGTTTCGCTTTATCAACCTGCAGCCAAGCACACTGACGGACAAGTGGTACGGGGAGTCGCAGAAACTGGCTGCTGCTGTATTCTCATTGGCTGTTAAGCTGCAGCCTTCTATAATCTTCATTGATGAGATTGGTGAGAGATGTGTACACAGTGACTGACTACAGTCCTGTATGAATGAAGCTCCTGTATGTTGTAGTATCTGCCTGGCTCCGATATGTATCACTGCTTTTGAATATAGACTCGTTCCTGAGGAGTCGCTCAAGCTCAGACCACGAGGCTACAGCCATGATGAAAGCCCAGTTCATGAGTCTGTGGGATGGACTAGACACAGACCATCATTGTCAGGTACGTGTGAAAAAACCGATGCAGACACAAGCAGGTGGATGTGGTCTTATAGTTTTCTCCATGTCAGGTGATCATAATGGGCGCGACCAACCGGCCTCAGGACCTGGACTCTGCCATTTTGCGGCGAATGCCAACCAGGTTTCACATCAACCTACCTGTATGTACAGTGACGGTATTTAAAAGTTCTGCCAGAGATCCTGTTGAGAGGAAGCCAACACTGTGTGTTTCTGCAGAGCGATGGGCAGCGAGAGGACATCCTACGTCTGATTCTGATGAACGAAAACGTAGGTCCAGCTTGACAAAACAAACTTGCCGTGTTTTCTCATTAAAATGATCAATTTTGAAATACTTCACCCATCAAGTCTGCTCTGGGTGAAAGGCAGGGTCACCTAAAGGCTGGACATGTAAATATGAGCTAATGATTTTAAACTTGACTCACATCTCAGGCACATGCAGGAGCCTGGAGCCCTTTATCCTTGAAGTGTTTTTAATCTGTGCATCAGGAGGCCAGCCTGTGATCCTCAACAATAGTATTTAGCTCAATATAACAATTTGGCAAAATAAATGAGTCTGGCTGCCCTCAGTCTAATAATGGCTGAACATTTTCTGCCTCTGCCTCCATGTTGTTAAGACACTGAGTCCATAGTGAGGAGGGGGCAGAACTGCAGCCTCTAGATATTAAATTACGGGCATGTTTTGTTTTTTCCAACATACTCTGGTTTGCTAATAAAAAAGAAAGTTGTCTCATATCTCAGCCATGAAGTGGCAGAGACAACTGCTGCAGCATTTCCTACAGATAAGAATAAGATCAATTCAGAACAGACTGAACTGATGGATCATTTATAATCATCTGCAGGTGGACCCCTCTGTTGACCTTAAACTTGTTGCCAAGGAGACGGAGGGTTTTTCAGGAAGTGACCTCAGAGAAACGTGTCGTGATGCAGCACTGCTCTGCGTCCGAGACTTTGTCCACAACCAGAGCACCAGGTAAGCTGCCAATTGCCTATTGGGTCACATTTTGCGTGTCCCAGGTTGGCCTAGTGTCGCCTCAACCTGGTTTTTGTCTTTTTGCTGTTTCTCAGCTCGGAGGATGATGACTCTATACGTCCCATCGGTCAGTCTGACCTGCAGACCTCCATCAACAAGATGAAACGCTCTAAGGCAGCAAACATTCATGGTGTTCTGGTCCACGCCGCTCTGGACTAAATGTTGGGTCATATGAACTTCCAATACTGGTGTGGAAGCGCATTGAGCATGTGCCACTTACTGCTTTCTGACATTGTTTCCTGTGTCCTCCATGTTTGGGCTCCCAACAGGAACCTGGTGTTCCTGATGGAGGTGTTAATAGTTCCACCACGGTTCTCTGTGAAGCCACTAGATGTGCCACCTCACCAAAGTTCTTATCTTCCCCCTGTTTTCACCCCGACCTGAAAATGCTGAGATGTTCTGAATTGGAAAATAATCCTCACTGTGTCAAAGCTAATACATTTTAATTATTAGACAAAACCCATAAATTTAATAAAACAACGAAACTGCTGACAAATTGGTCAGGAGCAGCACTGTGATGAAACACAGCAAGCAATTATCAACATTGATTAATACCTTTATTGATCCTTTATTCTATATGTTTTTGTGACTTTTATCATTTTCTGAGGGATGGTTGTGTATTTATTATTTATATCTAACCATGGTGGCGTATTGTTCTGTTCTACTCTGATTGTAAACAGTCTGAAGTGTTTTTTATGCAGTAGAAAAATAAAAAGCAAAAATATTTATTTTAACGCATCTCTATAGATGGAGCTCATTTTGTTACTTCACCGTTTGATTATTGAACATTTAGTTTTTTTCCTGTCAGCCGTTTCAAACCTGCTCATGGTTGAAAGTACTTATTACACACAGGGAGGAGACTGTTGGTACTCCTCAGTTAATGAAAGAAAAAAACAATCGTCACAGAAATAATTTGAATCTTACAAAGGTAATGAATAAAAAATGAAAATAAAGGTCAGACATATCTTTTTAAACATGCTTCATAATTTTTTTTTTAAACTCATGAAACAAAAAATGATGGTACTTAATATTTAGTTGCACAACCTTTTGAGTCAATCACTGCAAACGATTCCTATAACTGTCCATGAGGCTCCTGCATCTCTGCAGGTATTTTGGTCGACTCCTCATGAGCAAACTACTCCAGTTGTCTCAGGTTTGAAACCTTTTCTTGACAACATGTTTCAGCTTCTTCCAAAGATGCTCATTAGAATTTAGGTCAGGGCTCATAAAAGGCCACTTGAGAATAATCTAATGTTTTCCTCTTGTCCATTGTTGGGTGTTTTTAGCTGTGCTTGGGGTCATTATCCTGTTGTAAAGCCCATAACCTGCAACTGAGACCAACCTTTCTGACACTGGGCAGCACATTTCTCTCTAGAATCGCATGTCAGTCAGATTTCATTGCAACCTGCACAGATTCAAGACGCTGTCAGATGCAGCAAAGCAGAACATGGAGGCTCCTCCGTGACACAGGGTGACACAGGGTTCTTTTCTCGAAGTGGCATGTAGTAGATGTCCGTCATACTTTGTGGGAACAAACCAGGCGGACGCAGACGCGTTGCCTTGGCAACAAGCGGAGCGGAGCTCCTGCAGTGCTGTTTTCAGAATATGGTTGTTATGTCCAGGAGGGAAAGTAGTTTTAAATTCTTGAGTCTATTTACAAAATAGGTACGTAGGAATAAAGACTTTCACGAGTAATTCAAATTGTAGTTTATTATCAATAGCATGAAATCAAAAATAAATTTTTTTATTTTTTTTTTATTTTTATTTATATAAATATACTAATATATAAATAGTATATTTAAAATGTATTTGAAGTATATTAAATGTATATTTTTAATTATGAGACAGAATTATCACACTCAAAATATAATAATATCAAAATATAATACTAAAGATCTGAAATAAAATTAAAAACTATACTATAAGTACACTTGAAGTTGTTCCAAAAAAGTACATATAGTATACTAAAATATACTATTAGTTGTAATTTAATACCATTTAAATACTACTAAAGTATACTAAGCACAAAATTAGTTGTTTCAAAATAGTAAGTTTAAGTACATAAAAGTATACTTAAGTATGTTAAAATTTAGTATACTAACGTATATTGTTTTTCACCTGGGAACTGCTAGCAGTATAGAATTTTCTGCCGTTTCATGAGGTTTTGGGGACCAATAAGGATTGATAAATTGTGTGGCGGTTTGGATTATGACAGAGTCCTACATGTCCGTACTTTGGAGTAAAGCTGGGCTGCCAAAGCAGAGCCTGGGAAAAGGAAATAGTCCCACATCTCTTTATTTTAGTAAATAAGCACAAATATTTAATCTGAAAATCTTGCTTTATTAAAGCTTTAATTCAGAAACATTTGGAACCAAAAGCACCCTGAAAACGTATTTGGCACATACACCAATTATTTCACCCACAAGACATTTTCTAAACCCAGAGCAGGAATTTGTGCAGTCACAATTTCAAAACTGTTAAAGCTACAGTATGTAAATTTTATAAAAATGTTTTAATATTAGCTGAAACTGTCACTATGTTGCAACACTATGGTATGAGGCTGTGAATAAAAAGTGTTCCTATGTCGTCTCCCAGTACTAACTAGAAGCGACCAATCAGAGCCAGGAGGAATAAACAGCATTGTAAAACTCATGTAAATGCTGTTAATACTCCATTGCCACTTCCTCTGGATGAGCTATAACTGGCTTATCACAACACAGCCTGCCAGGAAAGTTCAGGTGGCAGATTGGTGGTTATGCCATGTCAATGCATAACCAACAATATAGGTCCTGTAACAATAAATTATTTCTCTGCCATTAACACATTTAGTAGCACATACAGGAGGTGATTGACGCCTCCATGACTTTCCTCTTGGCTACCGACTGGCAGCGGTGAATTTTTGCAGACTGCAATAGTTGCTACAATCTGTGAAGAGAGATCTATCTTTACATATGTTCATATTATGCTGTCCTGGCATAGCAACAGTTTTAACAAATATGTAGAAAACATTTTAAATAAAATTTGCACACCGCTGCCTTAAATAAAACCTGAGTCAGCAAGAAATTAACTTAAAGCTTCAGACAGAATCCCAGATTAAAGAGTCAGTTAAAAAATTAGAGTAAGGCTTTGCTGGAATATTCTTTGTATTCATCTAAATACAATTTCAGTAAATTTCAGCTAGTTGAGTGGAACACAGAGATTTTTCCAGTTGATTACATTAATATTTTTGTATGCAGAGGCTGGAAATGGTACAGAAACCGTCTGCTATTGAAAAGAGCTTGATGGTACTTAATATTTAGTTGCACAACCTTTTGAGTCAATCACTGCAAACGATTCCTGTTTGTTAAATTGCATCTGGATGCACTTTAACAATAGACAGCAGTTTATTAACAGAAATCGTTTCAATGGAGTGTCACAGCTCCACTAAGAGGGAATAATCACTCCGGTCAGTTTTTGCAACACTTAGTCAAGAAAGTTCAGACCTTGTTGAGCAGTTTTGCAGCTACAGTATCTGATTGGATGATGCCTGAGTGAGTTTGAGGCTTTGTCACCAGGTGGATTAAGACAGAATAAGATTGTGTCAGGGTTAAAGCTGTCAAAGCTCAGTGTTGGGTCCCCGGCCTTCGGGTTTCCTCTCACACTCTGTGTTGAAGTCACAGCCATCCAGCAGGTGGCGGTAAGCTGCACGAACGTCCCTGTAGAGCGGAGCGTCCTCAGTCTGGAGGTTTGGAAAGCGTAGTGGAGTCTCATTGAGGAGCAGCTGTAGTCGGGGGCCGTGATGACAGTCATAGAGAACGAACAGCAGGTTGGCAGCGTATGGAACGATGCGACTGGTCCGGAAACTTCTTCCTACAGAGACATGTGCAGTTATTGTTCTGGACAACAGGACATGTTCATTTAAAACACTATGTGACCTTTGAAGGCAGTTGGTTAGTCAATTTTTAAAAAGTTTATTTATAGAGCTCTATTCAGCTCTTTACTCGACTCTTTAATCTGGGATTCTGTCTGAAGCTTTAAGTTAATTTCTTGCTGACTCAGGTTTTATTTAAGGCAGCGGTGTGCACATTTTATTTAAAATGTTTTCTACATATTTGTTAAAACCATAGCCTCCAGCTGAGCTTCCACCTCCATCCTGTCCTCCATCATTCAACGCTAACAGAGTAGCAGCAGTTAGCAAGCACCTAACTTGCTAATTGCAAGTTAGCAAATTAGCTGGTCTGATTAACATGCACGCTAATTCTCAGTTCTACGATCCTAACGATGGTTGCTAACGTCACAATGAGAAGCATCATTGTGACGATGCGCTGAAGGCAGACTGTCAAACAGCAGGAACTTAAGGAGACAAAGACCAGAATTTAAGGCTTCAAATTATGAAGTCTAATTTCTTTTAAGTTATCTTTGACATACAGCATAACAACATAGTTGATTGTGCTATAAAATTGCATTGTTTGCCTGTAAACCCCCTTCATACCATGCTGTGAGTGGTAGTTGCTAGCAGTGGGCAGAGTCTGGTCTTTGTACAGTCCAAGTAGGGAGATGAGGGGGATGAGCGTCTCAGCATGTCCCACCAAGACAGAGGCTGGTTCTGGTCCTGCCTCAGTGGATCTGGAACCAACCAGGATTCAGTCAATTAACAATAGGGAATCAATAAGGTTGTTCCTAGAGCTTAGTCAGGGACCATCCCACCTGCGAGGACGACCAGCTTTATCTAGAGTCCTGAAAATGTGATGGAAGAGTGGACAGCTGGACAGACTGCTGATTGAGTGACCATGAGAACGCTTCCAGAATTGCTTCAGATCAAAACTGTATTCCAACACCTACAGAAAAATGACAAGGAGAAAACGGCATCAAAAATCATTGATCAGTTTAATCTATTCTGGTCTTTGTTCAAGATCCCAGATGATGAACCTCAGAACCGACATTGTTCCCGATTGGAAATCCAAAATGAATCAAAACATATCTCTGTTTCTGCCTCCAGAGGGTAACTGTTAGAGATTTTTTGGTATTATCATTTTTGTTATTACTTTAGTTCATATTCAGTCTAATATTAATCAACAGTTAACCAACATTCAGTCTAACGTTAATCAGTAAATGACGTGCTGTGCAAATACTTTTTGATTGTTCTGTAGAATATCTGTGTTCCTGAGAACTGATTGTTCCCTCCAGAGTTTGAAAGAGCTAGTTGACCTGAGTGTTAGATAGAGTCTGCTGTCTGTTTTATTGTTGATCCTTTCAGACTTTTGTTATTCCACATAAAAGTTCTGGTCAAGCAGAGAGAGAGCAGAAGCTCTGTGATCGACTCGGAGGAGTTTTGCTGAGTCTCCTTCTGCAGAAGTTTGGCCATAAAATTCATGTACGTGTCTGTGGTTCTTTTAATGAAGGTTCGAACGGAAAAATACCCATCAGTCACCATTTAGACCAAACTGTGTTCCAATTCTGAGTCTAATGCCTGGACCAAACTTTTCAACTTTCTATTTCTGATCAACCATTTTGGTTTTGTAGAAGGGAAAACTTTAAACTTGACCTTAAAAGTTTAAGATGTGAAAACCTTGTCTTATAAGACAAGATGTGCATCCTGTCAAAATAACTGATTCAGTGTTTCTTTAAAGAAGAAAATGTCCATAACATTTTGCTGAGATTGGTTTCTGCTACCTAGACAGACGTTACTGAAGGCACAACCTTCACTTTGTTCACCCACACCTGAATTGATTCAAACTTTATTTTTGATAATTCAGCATTTTAAACTGAAGAAAACTGAGGTTCACTGTGAGTTTACTGAGAAATAATACACTTCCTTGCATTTTTTTTGTTTTATATCCATTTTGCAAATATCTTTCAGACTCTCATACCTTTGCATCATTCTCATCAAACAGGAAGCACCAGGGTGAGTGGATGGATTTGATGGACAGTTCATAGGAACAGATGAAAAACGCTGCTTCCACCAAGTCTAGAAGTGCCAGAAAGGGGAAGAAAAGAGGGAACATTCTTTCTAACATGACAGTGACTAAACACACAGAATGAGAAAACGATCTGAAAAATTGGTAAAAAAAAAGAAAAAAAAAAAGAAACATAATATTCTTTAACTCCCAAGTTCTAACCTGAGGGAATGTCTCCAAGTCCCTACCTGGGGTGAGAAGGTGAAGAGGAAGGCCGAGTTTCTCAGCCAACCTCTTCCTCACTGCCTGCATCTCCTTGCCATGTTTGAACTTCTCAACTTCCAGCAGCGCAGTGTGGTTGTTCTCCACGGATTCCACATAACCATGACAACGCTCAAAGAAGCGCATTAGTTCATCATCCACTTCATGGTTGTATCCTTGAGCACTGTCTGTAGGGGCAGAGGTCAGAGGTCAACATTTTAGGTAAAAGACTTGTCAGGCATTCTAACTATCTGTGCTACTCATCAATCTGTCCTACCTTGTGGTAATGCAAATGCACACATTGATGCTGGGTCACATACTTCTTACTCAGCAGATTTCTTATCAATACATCCTACCTGTGGAAGTTCTTTATATTTATATTTTTTTTCATTTACCGTATTTTCCGGACTATAAGCCGCTACTTTATTCCTAAACTTTGAACCATGAGGCTTATTGCCTTGTGCGGCTTAAATGTGGATTTTTCTTCAACCACCAGGGGGCTCTTTAGCAGGAAGTGAATCATCGGAAGTTATAATTGGAAATAAAAGAATAAAGCACCCATTAAAACAGAATTAGGTTTTAATAGAGAATTGAAATTTGAGAATGTTGTTGATCAGTTAAATAGCATTAAGGGGAAAAGAAGATTTTCCAGGGTTTTTTTTTATAATACTGGGATCTAGAGGTGTGCCGATCGATCGGTCACCGATCATAATCGGCCGATTTCCGGGAAATCGGTGATGATCGGGATCGGCCG
>CAEGAF010085191.1:0-37536 GCA_903067075.1 Micropoecilia bifurca | reverse complement strand
TTCCATGGCAATGCATGACCCGGTGACCTCAAAGAGATGAAGATGATTAAATAAACAAATAAAACAACCTCCACAAACAATACATCCACCCAAACAAACCAGAATATAAAATACACAGAAAACAGCCCCCGTTAGGGAGGGGGTAAATCCCTCACACGGCCAATTTAAAATAACTACTAAAATAACTGAAACTGATGAAAACAATACGTTGACTACTTTGGTCAAGCATGTAAAAAATTAACTTTGACAAACCTTCTTTCAAGCAGTTCAGAAAGTCCAATTAGAAATTCTAAATATAAGATTAGACAAGATAAATAATAAATTATAAAGTCACTCAGAAGACAAAACATAGAATTACACTGAATAGACCTGCCCTTATGGATTGCACACATTGCCACCGATACCCGATGTAGAATTTTTTTCCAATATAGGGGCTGACACAGATATGAATATCAGATTGGTGCATCTCTAGGTCAGGGTTATGTATGTGCAGAGTGCACTTTGAAATCTTTTATTCTTAAAAATATGTATAATACAAATTTTGTGTTGACATGCGACATAAAATTCCAACAAATTAAATGAACCAAGTGACAAAATATGAAAAATGCCAATGATGAAGCAGTGCATATGAGAGGAGCTGGTGAGACTAATTGTTGTACAGTTAGCAGGTATGTTTCAGTCAGAGCACCCAGTGCAGCTTGAGTTTCAGAGTGCTCCTGTGCTGACCTCCTGGGTTCCTGTTTATTATCCCCGGTGTATCAGATTCAGGCGTGTTGCACATTATGTCAAGGTTGTAGCTACACAAGAAGGTGTAATTTGGACTCCCAGATTGTTCTGAGAACTGCTGAGCTTGTATATTTTATGTTTTTGTCTGAACTCTGTGTTGGAGGCTGTCACTGCATCCCCCGTGCTTCAAAAGCAGCTACAAGAATTGTCAAAGTCAACAGCTACGCAGTCGGTAGAAGGGAGAAGTCGGCATTAGGCATGACGTTCGGTAACGTGTGTTCGCACGTCGCACGGGAGGTTGTGACAGTTCGGCTCAGTCAAGTGGATGCGCTGAATAAAGCTGACATGCTGTTCTGTCCTATCAGGCTGATGTCTGCACCCAGAGAGGAGACAACGGTCCTCAGGAGGCACATCACACCTTCCCCTCCTTCATCTCTGGCTTTCTGAAGGGGCATGCCTTCTGAACCCGGCCTCAGGTAGGCAGCGCTGTGAGTCACAACAGATCTTACATCCATGTTGTTTTTTTTTTGTTTTTTGGGCTTTTTCTCCATGTATTGACCAAGAATCACTTTGATCCATGGAGATGAAATCACTCTTGTTTATTAAATTATAGGAAGTCCAATGTAGAAATGAATACAGTATATTGTATTGCCTCAAAAACAGTTAAAATCCTTCCAAATCAACTTTTTTTAATGTAGTTTTACTTGTGTCCCTGTATAGTTATGAGCTATTTTTTCAGTATGATGATGTATGTCAGAGATATACTGACCAATTTACAATATATGGTTTTTGTGGAATTTTGCCTTTTACTATTACAGATTTTAATTGACTCTACGTTCTCTTAAATGGCAACATTATGAGAGCAGTGGCAATGTTATTTGGTCCCTACCATTTTTTTTGCAGTTTTGTGAAATTCACACAGAATCAACAGATTTTGAGCATTTCTTTTGTGCTAGTCAGTTTCTTTGCAAATTTTTCACAAAAACGGTGGAAAAAATTGTGTTTAAGTGACTGCTAGCTCCCACCTGGGAGGGGTTTAACAAAGAAAAAAACGTTGCAAAAATATTTCAAGTGTACCACAGCAAAATCAGGGATTTTGACTGCAAAAAAAAAAAACATTGCGAAATTAATTACGAAATCCAGATTATTGGAGAATATTGCCACGACGTGCGATACAGTCATGTCTTCCCTTTCCCATTGAAGCTTCCAACACTTTCTGTAGCCTTTGGGATTTTGAGCCAGGTGTGGTCATCTACTGCGGTGAGACCCCATAGTTAGCATCCAGATTTCTAAATATTACACTGGCATGCAACAGTTGAAGTCGTGACACTTGGAATTTGTTTGTCTACACTAATTTGCATTTAAAGCAATTCATTACAATATGAATATAGCACACACTGATATTGAGATGGCAATATTATTTCAGCCTTCCTGCCATAAGCAATCAATAATTGCTAGTATTTTAATTGACTTTGGCATCTGATATTTAGCAATTAGTGTAGTTAGCATGACTAGCATAGATAAAAGCTAAATTCCCTTTAAATAGCTTCTTACACCTCCATGCTTTAAAATGTTGATCACAAGACTGATTGAGGAAAGATGCTGCCAAAAATAATTAGAAGGGTCTTAAAATGGGTCAATTTAACAGTCGTCTATGATATTCTGTACTTGTCAGTCTATAAAATCTATTCCAGATGTGTTGCACCTTTTTTTAAAAAAATCAGCTCACTGACTGGAAAAAGATTGGATATTTAAGTCTTTTTTTACCAGCTACTTAAGGGGTCTGGGCCAATCAGTCTAAAAGAATCTTTCTCTCTTCACCTAAAATATAAACACTGGTCAGTGATACTATAATATGACCTTAACTTGGGAGGCAGGCATGATATATTAAACAGGAAGTCAATAATCTGCACTTGAAGTGGATTTGTTAGATGAGGGAAACAAGAATGAAAAAGTATGAATATGTGTGACTCCAACAAACAGTCACACATCCATCACTTTTTTCATATTAAAGTGGTCAAGAATCCACAAATAATTTAAAGAAGGAAAGCTTGTTGGTAACTGAGCACCAAGAAGGTCATCAGGAAATTATGGCATCTGCTCAAAAGTATCCTCCAGTTTGGGAAAATAACAAAAGTGGGCAAGATATGTGAGGTTTAACTGTGACCTCATAAAAGTACAGGCAGTATTGTAACATTTTTATTTCAGGAGTGACATATTTACTCTGGACATCAACAGATTCCACCCCTCGTCCTCGCTCTTATGTTACCTCTCAGTTCTCTGGTTGTTAAATCGCTTTGCTTCTGAACCAGTTTCCTGCTTTTCTGTGCTGCTGGATCTCTTTTTCTGTCAGAGTACCTGACAAGCAGCATGAGTTATTATTCCCCCTACCTCCAGACCGGAGTCCCCCACACACCTATTTCCTATTTCTATCACCGTGAAGGTGACAGAGCAAGCCTCCTGGCAGGCAACCGCATTTGGAGAAGCAAGCAAGACTAAAACTGGACATAAGATAGATTTGGGGCGACAGCTCTTCAGGCTGCATCTGCTGGGTATTTGACTCTATGTTTATATATATATATATATATACACAGTAATTACCTATTAGTAAGGAAAGCAACACTGCTGCTACATGGTTACAGACTGAGGTTGAATGAAACTAGTAAATGATTTAATAAAGAACAAAGTGACAGAATTGCTAATGAACAGTTTGATGCTGCCTCTGTCGCAGCTTTTTACAGTCTCAGGTCAGCCTTGTTCATGTTGAGGTCAGTTTTTAATGAGGTCTCTCTGACTTCCAAGGCAAGAAACTTACTTTCTCAATGTTTTAGGTAAATTTTCCTAGTGGGAAATTCTGACCTAGAATGCATCACCATCCCTTTCACCTTCAGTTTTTTTAACCAGTAATGTAGGTTTGCTGGAAGTCATTGTCCTGCAATAACTTATATCCATGACTTTGCATTAAATTACATAAGCATCCTAGACTTTTATTTTATTTCTTTATTAGATCAGACATCAAAAGCCAAAAAAATATATAAAACACACACACACACACACACACACACACACACACACACACACACACACACACACACACACACACACACACACACACACCATGGAGTGTCTTTCTATCTTTACAAGGAGTTTGGATTGGCTACCATTCATTTTTCATTTATTTCTATGGCCTAATTCTTATTCTTACCTTTAACCCTAACCATTACTAGTACATTCCTAACCCGCAATTTAACCTAAACTTAATTCCCTCGCTATTCCACACGAAAATGGAACTTCTTCTCAATGGTCCTGGATTTTGGGCCCCATAAGGAGCAGTTAGTTCTCACAATGTAGTTTTAGTTGCAAAAAGAGGCTAACAAGGGAATGATAAATGCTAAAACACACACACTTGCAAAGCAAACAATCCAAAGGAAAAACTAAACAAATTTCAAAATAGAGTTATTTTACGAAGAAAATTACTCCCCAGTCGGCTCTAGGATTAAAACAATTTAATGATCTGTTTTATTGTTCTTGATTCAAAAACAAATGAAGAAAATGATAGATATGCAAAATACATAAGTCACTCAAACATAGGGGGGGATGTACTTTAGTTTTACTGTTAGACGTGGCCTCTTTACGTCTATTTCTTTACATAAATCTTCAAATAAAATCTTTTGGGGGTTTTTTCTTTTACAAATTGTCAATTTGACTGAAGGCGGACTTCTCATATGTTTTCTATATGACTAGCTGTGATCATTTGAGAGGTACAAAATACATTTTTGAGTTAATAGAAAGAGAAAACAATTTTAGAAACATGTTTGCACGTAGATTTTGCATTCAGTCACACACACAGCTTCTGCAACAACAAACCTAGTTTATGATTTCATGCTCATACTAAAGGATCTGTCTCCTAAAATCTGTCTTGAAAACCATCTGATCTCATGCTTCTCTACTCCAGCGCATTTGGCTTTTTACGTCTTCTCACACTGTCCTAAAACAATCTGGTTTTGGTTAATAGGTGTCTCCAAATGATTCTTAAGCATGATTTGGAGCGTCCATGTTCTACCAAGCCAAGTAGGAATGGTGATAACTTTATTATTCACCAGTTGACACAATGAGTGGACACTATAGATGGATGAATCTAATAAGACTACTGAGACATTTTATTGAAATATACCAAGAACGCTTTAATAAAAGCTTAATAGCTTTTAAAGTCATAAAACTGGAATACATATAAAATCCAATAAACGCTAGACATTTATGGATACATATCTTACGCAATAAGATATGACTCCGCTTTTAAAGTACTTCTTTAAAAGCAGAATTAATATCTTTTTGTCAATATATTCAAGATAGTTCTAATTAAAGGGAGAAAAAAATACACAAAAAGCAAAATTGTGTAAGAGATATGGTATTTTCCAGTACATTTCAATCTAAATGAAAATATAAACTCTTCATTTTTTCCACATTATGCATTTTTCAGTGTCAAAAATGCCACTAAAAGTTTATATTTCTTCAAAAATCTCAGAGGTTCACGTGAAAACATTGTGCACATTGTGTTACATTTTGATACCAATCACCGCTCTCTGCTTATTGAAGGAATGCTGTGTGTGTCTCTGTGGGTCTAACAGTAAGGAGATGCTGACAGGACAGAGGCTCTGCTGCTCAAAGTCCCACCAGGACTCGGTTCTCTCTGCCCTCAACCAGCAGAGGAAGGATGGTCAGCTGTGTGACGTCACCCTGGTGGCCGGCGAGCAGAAGTTCCATGCTCACAAGGCTGTCCTGGCAGCCTGCAGTGACTACTTCAGGGTTAGTACACTTCGTGTTGATCATTACCTGGAGACTTCACACAACAAACCACCTTAAGGAGTGCATGATAATGAATTCATTTTTGGCAGTCGGCCAATTTTATCTACCTCTGCAAAGGTCTGGAAGTCAGCATTGCTCTACCGTAAGAGTTGTCTGACTGACAGACCCTCCCACCAGGTCATCTCAGCACATGCCAGGTTAACAATTTACCAACTTTATCGCTAAGTTTGTCACAATAAGCAATAAATCAATTAAAATACGCTCAATAATTTCCAGGTTTTCCCCCTGAAAACCTAATAAACCTGATGTTAGGGGCGCTAGGACAGTCCACCCATGGGCCACTGTGTTTTTGAGTTCAGCATCGTTACAACTTATAAAAATTCTGAGGTGCATCAGCAGGCATCATAACGGGTAGGTGCAACGATGCTTCCCCTCATGCACAGATCAGTGCAACAACTGTAGCTTAATTAATCATTACTCTCACTATTATTACTATTAAATATATATATTTTCGTACTGGTGTATAAAAAAAATCCTATTTAAAATAAACCAACAATACTAAGCCTGGTGGCCCGCCAGGCTTACAATGCACTGGGGGAAACCCTGAATTTCCATTTGCATGTTTGTTTTTCTTGTATCTCTGTTTCTACCAAAGACTGAATGATAAAAGTTTTCACTCTGGTGCATATTTCTCTACCTTATCGTTGCCTTAGTGCAAAGGAGGAGTGACCTCTTGAGTCGGCTACTTTGCCTGGCGCATGGTCTCTTATTACAGAGTGTGGCATTAGGAGCAGCAAGCCAGAGAAGCATTAGTAGTGCAGTTTTGTCTGTTTTCCTTGTCTGAAGTATAGTTTTTTGAGGGAAATTTTGTTTATATAGACTTTGGTGGTTTTTCTTTATTTACTTAGCATATTTAAAATGTCTTCCCTTTCCAGTGTTAAGTGTTTTATAGAAATGAAAGTTTATCAGTTTTGAGAGTGAGAACTTGCATTGTTGTGCTGTTATTATTATATTACTTGAAAATAGTCTTGAAATGACACTATTGTCCTTTATCGCAATAATTTCTTGGACAACACATTGTTAAGCAACATTTGTTATCTTGACAGGCTTATTTGTAGGTATACTTAGCAACTTTCCAAAAAAACAAACAAAAATCGGTATCAGTCAAAATTGCAATTGGCAGGTCAGGCTTTTTAAAGATCAGTGCACCAATAATCCTAATGCTCATGACTGTGACGCCACCTATGACAATTTAGGCTCCAATAAACATTTTTTTGTGAGATCACGCTTATCTGATGAGATATTCCACCTTCATTGGCCTCCCAAAAATAATTTGACCTATTTCATTTAGCCAAGAAGTGTTGAAGAGACTGAAATGGTCCCATTTGCAAGAGGTGGCAAACAATGAAAAACAAAGTTTTGCTTACTCAGGCCAGGTCCTCCTAGACTGAACTCTAGCTTTAGTTGCTCTGGTTAGGCCTCAGAGGAGCGTCAGGCAGACACATGCTGTCAGATATCCAAACAGGAGATTTCCCTTTGCACATAGAGAACTGCAGCGATGAGATTTAATTTGGGGACTCTGAGAAGATTAGAAGGTAGATACTAATCCCTCTTCCAAATGAGAAGCAGATTAAATATGTCCAAGTTGCCCGGGGATTATGCCTCCCCTGTGTTACTCTGTGTGCCCAGGTTATTTTTACATCTCTCCACAGAGCGCTGATGGCGGGGGGAGTTCCACTCTTCTCCTTTTGTCTGTCTTCTTCCTGTCTCTCTTTTTTTTACCCCATCTTTATTCTCCAGAAAGGTGCATAAATGTTTGCCTTTTAAGTTTCGTCTCGGCAAAAGCAATGCTGCGTCTCCCATCTTCCAGATTATTAGATCACTGTGCAACAGTAAGCAAGAAAAAGTGACTTTGCAAGCAGAGCTCTCCTGTTTCTCTGTGTTGGCTAACGATGTTATCTTCAATTTGTCATCTGACTCCCATCGCGGGGTTTAATTTTGTTCATTTGCTGAAGAGATGAGGGCGGCTCATGCGGTAAATGGCAGCTGTGTCTGCTCTCTCTTCCTGCCTCGTTTTTTTTTCTTCCCCTCTCACTCAGAGAAACTTCAGCACTAGTAGCGGTGATTATAACACATTATGTGGTCCAGCAGATGAGAGCGACAGTAATGGAATACCTGAACAGGCGTGACTCAGCGACTTGTCCTGAATGTGTCGTCTCCGTCTCCATGCCAGTCCCTTTGTGTCGATGTTTGGACAGCTTTGGGAGACTTGGCCAAGTCAGTCACATCCCACATCATTCTCCACCTTTAGCCGCCGCACACACCCACAACTTAAATTGCTGGTCTCAGGTGAAAATGTAGATTATAAACCTTTACCCAAGTGGTGCTGATAACAAAGACAAAATTGCAAAACCAAAGCCTCCCTCAAAACTAGTGATGTCTCACTATCTAGAAAATTTAACTAAGCCTGTTGAAATGAATAATTCATCAATTAATCGCTTGATACATTAAAATGAGCTCCATGATTTCCATTCTGAAGGACAGTTTTGTTTACTGGGACTTAATAATGCATTTTATTTTTTGTTTTTGGTTGTTGTATTTTATTTTGGATATTTAAAATGTCTTGCAGTTCCAGTGTTGAATGTTCTGTAAAAAATGTAAGTTAAATGTAAGTTTGAGAAGACGAACTTGCATAATAATGCCACTATCAACATATTACTTAAAAATATTATTAAAACAATATGTGACCAGTGCTGTATTCTTGAGGTATGTTTGTTTTAAAGTGATTGTTTTGACCTGTTATTCAAAGTTTCCAGAAATAACTTACCGTAATAACTTTTAATTAACCATTAATATCCATAACTTTTTTTACATAGTTTTAATGCTGTTGCTTTACATATAAATATGGCAGGCTGATGTTTATAGTGAAAGCAGTGGCAATAAAATCCTTCAGCCGGCACAGAAATTAATATCCAGGCGGTTTATGATTTGGCGACAAACATTCTGTGTACACAACTGCAATTGATTCCTAATTGACTAAGTGCAGATTTGTGTAACCTTTGAGATATTACCACAGTTTAGTTTCATCTGTTTAGTAGAAACCTCTTACTATATAGCACAGGTTTACTTGAAAAAGGGTTTGCTTAAATTCTTAAGACCAGCTATAAACTATTCAATACACCACCCAAAAAGGTTGTTTTTGCTGGGCTAAGATGCTTGAAAATGTAGTGATGTTTTCTAATATCGACAGTTTTTGGTAAATGGTAATTTTTTTTCCCCAATAGTGAAGCAGATTAGCATCAGCAGAGTGAGGTTGGGGTGTGAGCTGACCTTCAGGCTGCTTATGGTCCTCTGGAGTGGTCGGGGCTCAGGTCAGGTTTATACATACCAGCTATACGCTGTATGTAATTTGAAAGTATATCAACAGAATCACTTTTTATTGTTAATTGAATTGGTTTTTGATACTTGCGTCTAAGAAGGGGCCACATTTAATGTTGGTCTTTTAATACCACGTAAGATAGTGCCAGTTTGACTAAAATATTTTTTTTCTATTTTTGGATTTTCATCCAACTGTATGAGATGCGATGTGAATTTTACAGTGATTCTTACTGTAGCTATTATGAGCTCATTAAATGCTCACGTCACCTTTGTTGATTGTTATCACTCAGTCAATTAATCAACAAATAAATCAATCAAAACCTGAAATATGTTGGAAGTTGGAATGTTTTATCCCATTTCTGCCTCTCCATATTTAACCTAGAGATCCTGAAAGTCAGATATTTTTGCTTGACTTGTCAACTCTTACAAATCTCCAGTCACATTAAAATACGAAAACATCTTTATGTAGATAACTTTTACTATATTTTCTCTAACATTTGCATGTTTGGCTGAAAGAGATGTTGTCTTTTCTATTCTGTCTCTTTTAAACTAAATTTTAACTGGGGTTAAAATAAACTTGAAAGAGAAAAGAAAGGTGTAAAATCAAAAGGCATTAAATGTAACTGTATAAGATGTTTGATTGTAGAGAATTCTCAAAAAACCTATTGTTTCCTTCCACTTCCTAATTATGTTCTACTTTTTGTTGGTCTGTCTATGGCGTAAAATCCCAAAGTAACACAATTAAATGTTTAAAAAGTGAACTGTATTTAAGGACAATTATAAGTGTTTTACAGTAAAACATAGCTAAAAATAAAAGACAAAATGACCTCTGCATTACAGTCAGACAGGCCCAACCACTGTGTTTTTGGTGTAAAGTAAGACAGCAACACTTTTTGACAAACTTACTCGTAAAAATAGCTTGAGCCCTCAAGAAATGACCCAATATTTCTCCCCTACAGGGAAACAACCTCTCTAAAAGCTAATATTTCACTCTAAGTCTTGTTATCACAACATGCAGACATGTAAATTTTGCCAGCAGGTCAGTCTATCTGCAGAGCTGCAGTTTTGTGTGAAAGACCCAGAGTGGGCGGGGCTCTGTGGCACACTGTGTCTCTGAGTCCCCAAATCACAGGACTCATCCGTCACTATGAGCGGCTACCTGGACGTCTCCGCCAAGGACGGCAGCAGTGACTTTGTGGGTGGCCGGTTCTGCCAACGGTGTCCAAGCAAACTTATACCGGTGTGCTTCTGTCTGGTCTTGTGTGTTTTTCATTCTGGCACACACTGATCACAAATTAGCCACCGTAACACCCTGAGTTAAGCCGCCGGCACTCCTTCACTTAGTGGACCAGGAGATTTTTAATTAGTGCAGTTGGGGGTGAATCAAATAGGGAATTCTGCATATGCTTTGGTTAAAGCTGCAGTAAAACAAACTTTTTTTGAGCTTTGCATCATGTTATAATATTAATTCCTCATCAAAAACATACCTAGAAAGGTATGTTTTGATTCTTTCATGCATGTTTGAGAAATCCTTTAATCTCCCATGGCAACCATTCAGCTGTGAGAAACACTTGATTGCATTTAGCACCACCTAAAGGTGCAACTCCTCCTCAGGTATACAGTATTCAATCTACTGAGCTTACGCCTCACAGACTAGCTCCTCCAGACTAGCAGCAGTAATTAGTAAATGCCTGGTGGTACTGAGCATCAGCTGAGCTCATTATAGGAGCTACTTCTCAGTGAAACGCTGGTGCAAACGTATTTAAAGGATTGATAGAGAAGCCATATTATGATGAGTTTCATAAAGAGCAGGAGTTTTTAAAGAGACAGAGGAACAATTTCAAGGTGTTAATTCAGGAAATAAAATATCTGTTAAGTCATATTTTCTATAGATTTAGCACTTTTTTCAACAACAGAAGGTAACATAGTTACGTGATTATACTATAAAATGGCACCATGTGGCTGGAAGACACAGTTTAAACTTCACAATGTGTCACTTAGATCAATACAGAATGATTTGAATGAAATGGGGATCTTCCTCTGGTTTAAGTTCATATGTGTTATGAATTAGAAAAAATTAGATGAGTTATTGCTGATTTCTTGGCAGTAGCTTTGAAAACATGCAGAGCTGTTTGCAGTTGGGGGATGCAGCCTGCACACTATGATTAAAAAGATATTTAAAAATCAAGAGTTAGCAAGATTGATATCCTGAAGTACAGTGAAACTGAAAAAAAAGGAAAAAATGTCAATTGTAGCAAAAAATTCCCCTTTATGGAGAATTAATGTTTGCTTGTTTGTTTGTTTTTGCTGCTGCTGGTTTGAAACCCAGACGGAAAACATAAATTACCGATTACTTTTGATAACCTCGTCTGTTTTTTCTGCCCCTCCGTGTTGCCGCTCTCTGCTGGTTGGCGCTGATCAATTGACTCTGCCTTCTCATCCTCCTGATCCTCCTCCTTCTCCTCCTCTTCCTCCGTGATGTTACATCAGTCGATATAGCTTTGATTAGCGAGCGGCTAGCTGGACTCACGCTCAGCAGTGGCAGATCCTGTGTTGGCTGCTTTTGATTTCACATGGCGCCCAGCGTGCGCTCATGTGACTGTGTGTCTGTGTTCCTGGATGGGAGGAAGACGGCGAGGCGTAACAGAGAGTACCGATTGTGCTGTTTGTTTCTGCTGGTCTCCAGGCCCCAGGCCGACAAATCGATGCTTGATAAATCCTGAATGTAATGCCTGTCAGGCTTAAATTGTCTGTTTATCAAAGTCACAAGTCACATAAAATGCAGAGCAAGTGTATTTTATCTGTAAATGCTGCTCTATATAGATATCTATCTCTGTATACATCCAAAGGAGGAGTAAACTTTGTGAACATAACGCATGTTTTATTTACTATGAAGAAATCTGATCCTTCATGTAGTTCTCCTTTGATTTTGTCTCATCAGGCCATGTTCAGCTTGTGTATGGTGGAGAGCGAGGCAGATGAAGTAACCCTGCAAGGCGTCACCAGTGTTGGACTGAAGCATGCTTTAGATTTTGCCTACACTGGACAGGTGAGCTGCTGCAATTGAACTACTCTGCACTAAAATGCACTTAAAGACACTGTAGTGCTCCCTCCTCAGTACAAACCATTAAAAAGCAAAAAAAAAAGCTTTTGAAAAAGTTATTTTTATTAAAAAGTTATTTGAAACTTGTGACAGGGCACATGGTTTCCCAGTGATAATGTCAAATGAGATGTTGACCTTTCAAATTTTGCAGCAACTATTACTACTACTACTGACCAGAACTGTCTCTCCCCGGCTCCCTCCTTTGTTTAGCTTTTATTGATGCCTTAATTATTGCAAAGGGTGAATATCTCTTTAATTTAAAGCGCAGTGTAAGAGATTTGGTTTGTAGTCACGGCATCTGAGAAGCTTGAAGTCACTGATTTCACCTTCAACGTTTCAATATACTAAACTGTTCTAGAGATACATGTGAAGCTTCCCTGTAGCTGAAGCTACAGAAGTCATGCAACAGAATGAATATGAATATTACAAAATGTAATAGATCTACAAAAGTGATGACTGAAAACAAATGAATCGTTGTATTATTGGCCCATGATGCCTTGATGTTAAGCTATATGTGTGGAGACATTTAGGAAAACATAAATAGTTTAAGATACAATGATATTTTATATTTTAAAAATAAATAGAAGCACAAGTAGAAGAATAAGTAGAAGAGGCCTTTAAGTAGAAGCATTGTAATTTCCTGATATCAAACAATACCCACCACAACAACAGTGGTGGGTCCACAGGTAACTGTGTTTCCATCAACGTTGTTTTATGCGCAAGTATTGCATTAGAAAAGGTTGATGGAAAGGACAAAATTTTAATACAACTTCCTCAATTTCACACACAAAAGAAGTTTTTATGCTCACTTGGAGGTGCTTTTTATTTAAAAAAATCATAAGAACTATACTATAGCTTTTCAGAAAAGAGCTAATTTGTTAAAGGATAGATGGAAACACATTTGCTAAATAAGTCACAATGTAGCATATATTTACCTCATAATGTCTGACGGGCTGTTTCCACTGTCGGCATGCATTAGACTTGCATTTCTTTTGCTACGTTTCTGGACTGCTTGTAACATCCCCAGTATCAGTACTAGTGTACAGCTCATAGTACTACAAGGCAAACGTCAGTTTGACTGACTTTCTATCATAAAGTGGGACAAAATCCATCCACATCGAAATAAAAATTATGGATACTACAAGTTGTTCCTAATAAAGATGGTTTAGACTCAGCTCCTGAGTTTGAGTTTTACATATTGAATAAGCACAGACCTGAATGAGTAAAGATCATATCACTGTGAAATAAATTTAGGTACACTAACCTCTGGAACTGAAACAGGGTTCTATTTTATTTTTATTTTTATTTTCCCTTTGAGTAAATGAAGCCTTACAGCCTGGAAAGAAATTCTGACTTGCAATTTGTAGTTGCTGACCAGCGTCACACGTCACATAAATAATTCAAAACGCGGGTTTTGCAGATTACAGTTTTAATCTCAGCACCATAAGCTCCCACATCAGGATTTAAAAGCCACGCAAACGTGTATAAGGTCTGTCCATCTTGGGCAAGCGGCAGCCAAAAATACAGAAAAAAACACAGTTTGGACACAAAATGTACTTTTAAGAAACAACACAGCATTATATTTTCGTTGTGAACATTCCAGATAGTTTTTTGAGAGACATTAGCATCCATCCTTGCTTTCTCACTCTCTAACCGGGAATTGTTAGCGGTGTAATTGTTTGTCCTGACCCTTTCATCACTATATCTGAGCCTCCAGCCACTAGCAGTCAGTGCTGTGGCTTATTTTGCATCCTGGAAAGCTGTGAACTTATTAAATACTCCTAATTTTTCCCACAAAAATGAGCAAAAGAGTGTGCCAGTAAGTAGGTCAACTGCAGGCTTGCAAGCCGCCCCGTTTTGTTTGGCTCTGCTCCTCTGTGCCTAAAGGAGATGATAGTGCATGAGACGTTTCCTCACGTTGTAAGTGGCAACCTACTAAAAGTAAACCTACTTGTTTGTACCCTTAAGAGAGACGGTACAGACAAGCCGCACATAGGAAGTCGACCTGAAATTCAAAATATTCCGCCCTTGCTTTATCATCTTCTCCAGGTGAAAGTTCACAACTGGCAAGTACATCAGAGGACAGATTACACAAGAACTCCCTAGACTCCCACACTAAAGTAGGCACAATGTTACAAAACTGACTTCTGCTGAGTGAGGCTGAAGTTTTCTAACCATATTAGGCGGCTGGAGTGAGGACATGCCAGCAGGACATGAAGAACATTCATTTACAGTCACTTAGAGTCATTACTGACACAGTGGTGCAGGTATTATCATTGTTGCCTTCAGGCGAAAAGGTGCTTGGTTTGAATCCCGGTTGAGTTTTTTTCCCTCAGGTCAAGTCTTCAGCAGCTGCATTTTTTTGTTTTCCATTTTCCCATACTTCCTGTCCCTCTTGAGTTTTTCCCCGCTATGTTTCAGTTTTTCACTTACCAAACACCTTTTTGGCTTCACCTCTACCTGCTTCACTACATTGCAGACCCCACTACTAACAGCAGGGTGCGTCTCAAAGGCGGCGCTAGGTTCACTCAATGGTCGCCAAGGGAGATTAAGTGATTTCTCAAACATGCACTAAAGAATCAAATCAATACTCCAGGTATGTTTTTGATGAGGTAATAACATTAGATCATGATGTGAAGCTCAAAAAAGTTGATTTTCTATAATACTTACCCTTTAAGTCAAGAAGGGCAAGTGACAAAAAATATTGTCCGTCGTCTCATTTTTTTAAGTGCGTATTTTTGTAATAACTCGTCCTTCCACATAAACAGCGTCGTCAACAGCGATGATGAAGGTGAGCTCAGAAAGTTACAGGCTGAATATATTGCTATAAATCTGACTCTAAAAGACAAAAAAAAATTATTTTGCACTTTGCTTAGGTTGTTTGCTTCATAAATAAAAGAAAAATGTTTTTAATAGTCAGAAAGACTTAATTTAAAAGGAAAATGATCATATTCTGTACATCACATTTTTTGTGTTCCTCTTAAAAAAATACAAAAACTTAAAAAACAAGTAAAATATTTTCATCTTGAATTTTTTTGCTTCACTTGAGGATAACTTTTAAAGTCTTGAGAAAAAGAAAACTTACTCAGACTTAGGAAACCAAGGCGAGTTTGTTTCTGTAGACCAACTCATTGTCCTGCTCCTTCATCATGATGCTGCCAGCTTTGTACTTACTGGGTTCAGTGTTTTTGTATTTAGGCTCAAAAGAACAAATGTGGTATCGTCTGACCACAGCTGTTTCTCAGCTGGCTGGACGTTCTCCAACCATCCAGCCGCCACTCCTGCTTTCTCCTGACAGGAAGCATTTAGTTTCATGTTTCTGTTGAAGAAAAAAAAAAACTACCTGAGTCCAGCTCCTCTTCATGAGAATACCGATTATGACCGGTGATTAGCGTATTTCCGTTCCGTTTAAGCGGAGCGAATAACCTCTTTTTATTGCCCTCCTGTCTGAATACGTTAACTTCTGAAGCTCATAGATGGTGCGTGTGGTTAACTGGCCTGCAGCCCAGCCCTGCCAGGAAGCCATGCTGTGATGGATGGAAATGTGCAGATGCAGCTAATTGCAAGCAGAGGGAAAATGATATGGCTATGAGAAAAGCTTTGTGGGATTTATTTTCCCTCTTTGGATGCACGTATATCTATAGAAACAAGTATTTTAATGAATTTGTGGGGTGTAAGTTAGTCTTAAAGTGGTTTAATAGTGTGTTATAAAGCAAAAACTGACTTTGCACATTTCTTGGACAACATGCAGAGGAAGGGAGACAGAACATTTGTCCTCAGATCAGTTTTTCCCCCCTCTACCTCAGGATGAATAAATAATGAGCGGGATTCAGGAAAAACATGATAGCCACGAGCGCCGCTAAATAACGCTTACCTGTCTACTGTGTCAGCAACATTGAAAAACACGATGCTGAAGTCATTTTTCTCATTTCCACCCCTGATGCAGTCACAGTTATGATGCTATGTAGGGCAGCGCCGCTGAATGGATTATTAAAGATTTCCTCTTGGTTTAGAAAAGCCACCGTAGATTAGTCCTCTGTGACAGGTTTATTGGGTTGTTGAAGGAATGTTAAATTTGTCGGACCTTGTTGCCTCCCAACAACACCTGGCTCTGCTCTCAGCAGCTTATGAGCATGACTTGGCGGATTTACGGAGTGTAATGCCAGGAAAGAGAGAGTGGCATGGCAGAAGCCGAGGCAGACTTTCATCAGATTAGCCTAGCTTAGCTTCTGGTCACTCAGCTCAAACAGGAAGCAAAGTCAGCATTAGTTTGATCGCTAGTCCAACTTGAATCAGGCCTTGACTTTATGAATAAATAATAAATTAGAGAAAATAGTAGCTACAAGGTTTTACTCTGAGTGTCTGAAAATCTAATGGCTTATTTTTTTGTCCAGATTCTGTTGGAGCCGGCTGTTATGCAGGACGTCCTGTCGGCGGGCAGCCACCTTCAGCTGCTGGAGCTCCTCAGCCTCTGCTCAAACTACCTCATCCAGGTACACACACACACACACACGCACGCACACACACACACACACACACACACACACACACACACACACACACACACACACACACACACACACACACACACACACGTCACATCTTTCCATGTAAAAGGAGATTTTGCGATGACTTCCATTCATGTTTCATTCATTTCTATAGCCTAACCTTTAACCCTAAGCCTAACCATTAGCGGTACATGCCTAATCAAACTTTGCACATTTTTTTCAAACAATGATGACTAGTTTATCTGTGGTTATTTTAGTTGAAATGTGACATAAATGCTTATGTATTTATATTAAATACTAAGCCTGTTAACTGTGACCCTTCACCCTGCAGCTAAATTCCTCTGGAGTTGGGTCTGTGCCTAACCCTAAACGTAACCTTAGCTCAGTTTACACCTTAACTAGATTGTGCATCGCTTAACTAGGGATGCACAATATATTGGCATTGACATTGGTATTAACTGATGTTGTTCATCTAGCATATTGGCAAAGCAATACTAATATAATACCTGATATTGATATTGGTTCAAATTTTCTCATTGGTACATCACTATCCCTGAACCAAAAAGCAGAACTTCAGCTTCGGGACTCCAAAGGACCAGCAGTAGGTCCTCGCAATGTTTTTCTTTTTTTTAATGGACCTTACAAGGTGGGAAATGCTAAAACACACACACACCTTATTACAATTTTTCAATGCTGAATCTAACCTTACATATTAATAGCTCATGCATAACCACATCCTTAACTCCTTAACCTGAGCTCAATTGACTTTTTTTGTGCTAAACCTTTAACATGGATCCCAGAAATGACACCCTTCCTGATGAGGGCTGGGATTTGGTACCATGAGGACCACTAATCCTGAATAAATCCCTTTGGTAGCCATGACAAGAACCTATACGTCATGTTCACCTCTCCTCTGACCTGGACTTTACGCATTACAGGGCGATCAAACCTCTGATTCACTTTCTTCTTACTAGATGGTTTAGCAATGTCTGTACCTTTATGGATGTGTTATCTTGTCATATTTAACAAATATACTATCTATATTATATCTAACAAATATTCCCATTTCAGATGGCGTTGTCCTGCTATGTTAGTAATTTGGTGCTTACTATTTTTTATTTTATTTTATTTTTTGGCATTGCTAAGTTTTAAAATTCTCTAACTTTTTTCAAAATCAGTAGCTTGTACCAAGATTACTACACTTTAAACACTTTTGGAAGGGACCAGATGTCGATGTCATGGTTTTGTAAGCTTCTTATTTGTTAATTCACAACATTTGACTCAGTTGATGAATGTATTTTAGCTTAACCACACTGGAAAAATTGATTTATCAGGAAGAATATTGTACACCTAAACAGGTCTTGTCCTTTCTTGGGTATGACTTCCAGATGCTTCAAATAATTATGAATATAAACAGCATGGGAATGTCGGGATGGAACCTGGTTCAGTGTCAGATAACCATATATGTGTGTTTCATGACAAAAGCAAAACATCTTGTGAAGATGTCATTAGGAGACGTTAAAAGCCTCTGAACTCTGAATTTACAGCCAACCACTTCTACGGTTAAAAACAAAGGTTCAGGTTATGTCTGATCAAATGGTAGTAGAGGATTATACAACATATTGTAATGCATGTTGTAAAATATGTACTAAGAAATATTATTTCATCTTGACAGTTGTGCTGAAATTCCCAAAAACAATGCAAAAATGTTTAGTGAGTTGGTGTTTTTGAATTAATTAGTTTATGTTTTGGTTATGACAAGATATCAGTCATAGCTCCAACGTGCCACCTGGTGGTTGTAAACCGTCATTACAGCAAAAGCGTGTTTGACTTGCTAACGGAGTGACTCTTTTGCTTTAACTAAAAGCTGGGTTCAGTATAAGCAATTGCTAGTAAACTTTTAAATTGTAGATATTAAAATATTGCTGAAGAAACGAATTTATGTGAAGAACTTGTTCCACATTTACTACAACTTGCATAGATATTATTTTTTGTAAAGTAGTTCAACAATTCTTTGTGTTTTATGGCAATTTTACTAACAAAGATTTTCTACAGCCACTCTCAAATGATTTTCAGTAGTTTTTATTAGTATTGGTTTATACTAAAAGTAAATAAATTGGTTAATTAAAATAATAAAATCTTGAGATGTGACATCTTTTTGTATCACCTCAATGTCATGTGACATTGTTCTAATGACCAATTCATCTTTTCTCAAGTCAAACTAAGGTTAAATTGATAGAATAGGTGGTAATTTGCATTTATTATATTAAAATGTCCAGTTCAGCAGGACTTAAACCAGCATTAACACCTAAAAATAATAGTTTCAATGGGTTCAGGAGAACCTTTCTCAATCTGCCTTGGCAGATTCAGGATAAATAAAACAGGAAAATGACTAACTGAGGAAAGTAAGTATTTTCAGTCACCTATGATGTGAAGTACATGTCAGGTAAAGGGTCAGAACAGATGGCCTGTTCTACAATAATTTAACCCTAATTTTAATTACATACAATAGTCTACTCTATTTTGATCTACTTTCCTGGTTGGATCAATCCAAAAAGATTTGTTAATTAAGTTGTTTTCCAAATCAGAAATAAAGCGTCCCTGTTTTGGCCAGCAGGGGGCTCCCAAGAGCGCTTTGCTTCTCAGAATATGCCCAGGTCTCAAAATTTCAAATTTGCTGTTGAATTTATTAATAAAAACCTTACTTCAAGGTTAATAAACAGCAAATGTAAAATTCTTTCACATTTTAAATATTAATTTACTTCGGACTTTAAACAACTGACCAGTCTAATATTATGATGTATACAGAAAAATTGTTTTCAAGAATTTTAGATGCAAAATTTATGAATATGAATTTTCTGGAGTTTTCTGTAAAATGGACCGTCTTCATTTTGCATATACTTTTCAACCTTCAGAGTACCACGCCATGGTCAGTTTGTATGTTTGTTTTGTTTTACTTTGTGGCAAAACAAACCTTCTACAAATGTTTAAATCATTTTTTTAAATAAAAAATTTCACAATCTATCATAGAAGCTATCCGCGTCACACTTTGTGTTTGAAAATAGATCTATATTTGGTGTAAATGGATTTTCATGGACACCCAGAAGGTGGCAGTGTTGCCTCATGTTCTCTTATCCACTTTCCCCCCCAGCTGCCTTCATCTGAAATGCTGTCATGCCATTACAGTGAACACAATGCGTACAGTGTTTTTAAGCCGTGCTTCCTTTAGCCTCTCCCTGATCCTCCTGCAGGAGCTGAGCGGCGTGAACTACCTGGAGCTGTACCGCGTGGCCGACCTCTTCCATCTACCCGCCCTGGAGGAGGCCGTGGTGGGCTTCCTGGTGGAGCATCTGTCTGAGCTGAGGCAGAACCGACAGGACGAAGCCCTGCAGCTGCCCTACCGACTCCTCAGGGAGGTGCTGAAAAGTGACCGCCTCACCTCCCTGAGCGAGGAGGAGATATGGAAGGTAGTGTCAGAGTAATGGTAGACAGTCGTTTCACACGCACGTTACTGCCCAGTATATCACAAATACAGCAGTGTCCTGAATGTTTTTATGGATTCCACGGGGTATACAACCTTTAAGACCTACAGAGACATTTTGCTCTCAGGACAGCCAAATAAAACTTGCATAGAGCCACAAATGTCAAGTAATTAAAAAAAAATAGGATAACTTTGACAAATCTCTTCTTTAGGAAATTTCTTGTCAGTTTTAAATAATGTATTTGTATTTTAAGGCTTTAAAATAAGGATATATACATAAAAGAGGATAGATAGGTTCACCCAGGCATCGTTTACAGCTGAATGGTTGATGTGGAGATTAAATTATTTCTCAAACATGCATGAAAGAATCAAATCAACACTCCTGGCATGTTTTTGATTAGGAGACATTAGGGAATAGTTATGGCTGTGTTATGGTTGAAAAAGCCACTTGCGGCTTCATCCCCATAGATTGCAGACCCTTGGGGTGGACCAACACAAGGTACCAAAATGGTACCAGGTCATGGTCTTCTAACATCTGATGAAGACAATCATCTCCACAGCATGATGCTACCACCACCAGTTTTCACATTGGGAATGTGCGACATTAGCTTTCTGCCAAACACAGCGTTTTTGAATTACACATGTGGACTCCATTTACCAACAAGGTGACCTCTAGTGGTAATTAAGATGCATTCACACCAGCCTTGTTTAGTACGCTTTAATTGAACTCTAGTTCGTTCGTCTAGAATGTCCGTATCGTTTGGGGAGGCGTGAATGAGTAATCAAACTGATTATAACTCTGGTCCACCTATAAATCTAGACCTCGATCTGGTTGACTTGAACTCTTGCGTGGTTCAAATGTATATGTGAACCCCAAGCAGACTGGATGCTGCTCCAATAGCAAGAAGAGGACTAAAGTGCAGGGCATTCTGGGTAAATGTTACCAAAACAAGAATGCGAGACTAGCACAACCTGCAGAAATGGCTCATGCTATGGGAAAGACAAAAGAGAAACCCTATAACCCTATAACCGCTAAAACCTGACACCACTCCATTTTTGTTTTCGTTTGATTAAAAAGAGAAAGTTGCAGTCAGTGTCTTCTGAGGGTTTTGTGTCTCTCCCTTCAGTGGTTCTTACTGCAGCGCCTCCACAGGCGACGGTGGGAACAGGTTTCTCAAAGAGCCTGGTTAGTGTGACTCAGTGCAGTACGAAAGTGAATATGTAACAAATGTTGCGGTTTTGTTTCTCCAATACAACTCAGTCCACCAGACTATCATCCGTGAAAACACAACATTTTATGTAACACTAACAAGGGTAAATGAAACATGTCACTCTTTTCAGATTTTTAGTTGGAAAACATTTAGCATAAAATACATCGAAGCTTCTGGTTGCAATGTGAGGAAAAATGCAGAAAAGTCTCCGAATAGTTTTGCAAGGCAGGAAAGCAGAGGATTAAAAGCAATCAGAGAGACTTGGTTGAACCTGCCTTTCTCTGCAGAAGCATTGATATTGATGAGGCCACGCCTTAGTGAGCGGCGTGTCTGAATTTGCGTGCACAGGTGCAGGCGGACTGTCAGTCCGCATAAACAGGCCTGTGTGCGTGATGAACTGGATTGTGGAGTAAGATGGCGGTGCAGGATGGGGACTTGCCATTTTGACTGTTCATTTGCACCAATCAGCCCCCACACCACCTCCTCCTGCCCCACCTTCATTCTTTTCCTCCCTCTCTTCTCTGATTAGGCCCACCGCGGCTCCATCAGGGCCCCCAATCCCCCAGCTGTCACTCGGCCGCCCGTCTGATTGAAAACAATCAGGCCTCTGATGGCACAATTACCCTGACCCTTTAGCCAGCCGCCGCTGCCATAATCAGCCTCTGATTAGGCTGCTTTGGGCCTCCTTCACTTCGCTCAGAAGGTTAATTTGGGCATCAGACGGGAGGAGAACGGCAAGCGCCGTCCGAAAGGGTGGGTGCCCGAGACGACGAGGTTGGACAGGGTTTGGGGTGCGGGGGTCCGTGCCAGTACCGGACCAATAACACCTGAGCCGTCAATCATCGTCACTCAAGAGTTTTCTCTTACGCCGTGGAAATCGCATTTTCTCCATCTTTTGTATTTTTCCCCCTCTGCCTCTTTTTTTTGCCTTCCTTTGCTCTATGTTTCCATAGCATCCCCCCTCCTCATCTTTCACACCCTACACACACACACATTCTTTCTCTCTCTTTTGCACTTTCTCTTTCTGTGCAGAGAGAGGAAGGAGGGAGTTGATTTATTCTGTGCCCTGAGGAAGTTGTGTGATGCAGCGTGACCTTCACAGTCAGCTGCTGCGGCGCGCTCACGCTCGCACACTGTCACTTCACGGAGATGAGGAGGAGAGAGGCGGAGTGTGTGTGTGTGTGTGTGTGTTGGGGGGAAGGGGTGGAGCGACAACCGGGGAAGAGGAGGAAGAGAGGTGCAGGAGAGTGACAGAGATGCCACAAAAAGACAGACAGAGGCCCTTACTTGTCGATATTCGCACCTTTAAAGTAAATGGAGGCGTTTCTGTTTAATCATCACACATCAGATCTCATGTCAGACTCAGGATGTGTTATTATTGGGTCTTTTCCAGATTTATCCGTGGTCATTTTTATTTCCCGTACCGTTTCCCCCCCCCCTCGCCCCTCCAAAATAAAACATCACTGCCTTTTTCTCTAATAAGGTCCCAGGTTCTGCACGGTGGGCACTAAGGCCCACTTTGTTTTCCTAATAATGGTATCAGTAATCTCCAGTCGGCTCGGCCCACACTCACAGCTAAAGAACCTTCCACCACTCGGCAGGTTCAATTAAAGCCCTTCCTGCCTGCTTCCCAGTTCACCTGCGTTAAACAAAGCAGGGCCGCCTGTGGATATTTACAGTCTGTATATTGAATGCTGCTGATTAATAAATGCTTGTGTGTTGGCAGCTATGGCTGCAGCGCCGGCTCGCCGCAGTCCATCAGCTTCTTGAAAAAAACAAAACAAAACAAAAAAAAAGATCTGATTAACAGCCCTTGAGACATTTCTTTTTCCCTTGCTTCTTGCTTGGTTTCCTTTACCTTCTTTTAATAATTCTGTCCTCCTCTCGTCTTTCCTTCTCTTTCCTGTTTAATGAAGAAAACACGGAGGTCCATAAAGCTATTGGTTTGAAATCTTAAAATAAGCAATGAATAAGTACGTTTTTTCTTACAACTGGACCAGATTGAACATGTTTTAATTAAAAGTGCATACAAGAAGCCTTTTGAAGGTCCTGGCCTTTTGGGCGCCTTGGTGAACTACCTTACAGCCCCTCCACTAAGTTGTGTGTGTGTGTGTGTGTGTGTGTGTGTGTGTGTGTGGGGGGGGTGTTCTGTTGAGTATTCATTGGCCAAACGATGAACGATGTATTCAGCATCACAATCCAATACTTTGGTCAATGTTTAGTTGCAGAATTCAAAAAGGTCAAAGTATGAAAAAACTAAAAGTACGACTATGACTTATAAAAACTAAATGGAAACTAAGCAAAATTTAACTAAGAACTAATGAAAACTTTCAAACAGACTCTAATAGCTAATTAAAGCTAAGCGGATTAGACAAAAAGTCAACGAAATAAAACTGTAATGAAAAACCTGAAACTGTTATGACCCTGGTTTGAAACTTTAGTTTAAATGCAGTCCTTTACTTTAATTCTGCGATTTCCGTGAGGCTGCCAACGTTTCCAGATCCGGCATCTTCTTGTCATAAATTCTGATCCAGTTCTCCTTCCTCTCTGCTCCAGTTGCTCGTTCTGTGGCTGGAACACGACTACCGCTACCAGTACGCCGAGGATCTCCTGCAGCACGTCCGCTACGGCCTGATGGACGTCCCCGCCCTGCGTCACCTCGCCAACAGCCACCCCTTGGTCCAGTCCTGCCCCAGCGCCGCCGCCCTGGTGGACGAAGCCCTGGACTACCACCACGCCACCTTCGCTCAGCCCCTCTGCCAGTCGTCCAGCACCAGGCCTCGTTTCCAGTCGCTCACCCTTTACATAGCGGGGGGCAGGAAGCGGGAGGTGAGCCGAGTCCGGGAGCTGCGCTACTTCAACCCGTCGGTGCAGGAGCATGTCCGGGTGGGAGGGGGGTCCAACTGGAGCGAGCTGGCCCCCATGCCCACCGGGCGCAGCCATCACTGCATCGCCGTGATGGGCGACTTCCTGTTCGTGGTGGGCGGCGAGGTGGAGCACGCCACGGGCAGGACGTGTGCCGTGAGGACCGCGTGTCGGTACGACCCCAGGGGCAACCGGTGGATTGAGATTGCCCCGATGAAGGCGTGCAGGGAACACTTTGTCCTGGGAGCTCTGGGTCAGTACCTGTATGCCGTGGGCGGCAGGAACGAGCTGAGGCAGGTGCTACCCTCGGTGGAACGCTACTGTCCCAAGAGGAACAAGTGGATGTTCGTCCAGCCCTTCGACCGCTCACTGTCCTGTCATGCCGGGTGTGTGGCTGATGATCTGCTCTGGGTCTCAGGTACACACTGATAGGGAAAGGAAGAAATAAATGCTCTCTAATATGAACAACCGTTATCTCAGGTGTAAATGTACAGTTGTCCGGAAATATTTTCACTACTTTTAAAGGGGCAGTATTATGTAAAATCTACTTTTTTGAGCTTCACATTATGTCATAATATTGTCAAGACCATACCTGGGCTGTTGCCTTGATTCTTTCATTCATGTTTGAGAATTTTTTTAATCTCCAATGACAACAATTGAGCTGTACAAAATAACTAGGAGGGCTTAGCGCCGCCTCAAAGCACAGGTCCTCCTTGCAGCTGAAGTTTCCAAGCTTTCGAACTTCTGCCTCACAGAGCAACCATGACTCCCCCACTCAGCTCCTTCAGACTAACCAGCAGGAATTAGCAAACATCTGATAGAACTGCACAACTGCTGAGCTAATTATAGGAGCCACTTCTCAGTAAAACACGGACAAAAATATTAAAAGGTTAATAGAGGAATGATGTGATGACTCCCTGAAGGTGGAGTTACATAAAGAGAACGAGTTTTTAAAGAGACAGAGGATACATAATACTATCCCTTTAAACCTTTTGACATTTTTCTACCTTACAACCACACCATAACCACACCATTTTCATAAATAATTCACTAATATTTAAGTCTTGTTGAGTTTATTTTTTGCATAGTACATTTCAGCAACAAGGCATTTCAACCTGAATGAAGATGCTGAGATGAATGACAACATGGTGTGTATGAAACGTTGCAACCATTTTGTCCCCAAATCCACAAAAAATCAAAACCCATAAAAAATTTGAATTCTAAATATTTGCACCTTTTTTTGATGCTCTATAATCCAAAAGAAAACACAAGTGGGTTGTCTCGAAGAGTACGAATGCTTTTTGCAATGCTCTGTAACTGCACAATCACATATGGACACACGTTGGACTTTCAGACTTCTGCAAGCATATTTCTGCTATTTTTTGGTACATGTAAAAATAAAGTTCAGCATGTTGCACTTTTGCATTGCAGGCGGAGTTACAAACACGGCACAGTACCAGAATCGACTCATGGTCTACGACCCGGAGCAGGTGAGTATCAGACAGCTGAATCAGGCACTTAGAAATATTTAACAAAACCGATGGAGTCTAGAACATCACTTAATTTTCCTTTTGGATCAATATGGGTTTTTTTTTATAGTTCACATATCTTTGCTTTGCTGTCCAGTGAAAGTGATGTGAACTGTCCTGTTCCTGCTCCAAGTCAGTGGCAAACTGGAGAAATGGGATGCAGCTTCATTTCTACTGCATAAATATGTGACTTGTGTTTTGTTAGCAGTTATCAGTCCTGTAGCAGACATTGCTCTGACTTTAGTTCACTACAGGAAGAAAAAATGCAATGTTCAATAATGTATTTACCAGTATACTAAAAGCACAATATACAGTATTAGTTGGTATATGTAGGTGTTCCAAAAAATATTATGGAGTATTTTGATGCCTATTTTGACTTTAGTACAATAATGCTTCACGGGTTTAACATAAAATATATAAAGCTATAAATTATAGTGTTATTTCTTCTCAGTGATGATATATTTTAAACTTTTTTTTCTTATAATAAAAATACATTATCATGCATTAAATTCTACTTTATACTAGCTGGTAAAATATAAAGACACAAAAATCTTAGCAATTAAAAAAAAAGTAAAATCAATATTTAACTAAATCAGAGCCACAGAACACCGTCCCGCACTCGGCTCCTCCAGACTAGCAGCAGCAGCAATTAACGAACACTGAGCATCTGCAGATCTCATAAGAACAGTGAGTGACATGTTGTGATGACGTGCTGAAGGGGGCGTGTCGGTACAGGTAGGACGTTCTTAAAGAGATAGAGGCCCAATTTCAAGGTGTCAGATACAGACTGTGGTGCAAAGTCAGACGACTTTGAAGTTATTGATAAATACAGCACTCATAACTGAAGACAACATAGTTACTTGATTGTACTATAAAAAGAGTATATGGATATGCAAGATTCAGACGTTCAAACTGAAATTTCCGACAAGGTCGAAGACAGAGTATAACTCAACGTGATCCAGCTGTGAATAGATCTACTGATTCACTTACATCATCAAACCTGACTGCTTGTCTGATGGGTTAGTATTTTTAGGCCTAAACAAAAACCCCACAAAATATATCCAAGGCCTATTCTTTTGTCCACTTTTCAAAACTAACTCAAACAGCAGCGTTTGTTTGTGCAGCTTTGAAGAGGCCTGGACTGTGTGTGTGTGTGTGTGTGTGTGTGTGTGTGTGTGTGTGTGTGTGTGTGTGTGTGTGTGTGTGAAGCACAGAGGCATGCGGTGTGTATCCGCGAAAAGGTGCACATCCATATGGGTCTGCGTTTCCGCTTCCAAGCGAGGGAATGAAGAAGTGAGAGGTAGAAAAAGGGAGAGAGTCTCATTTGTATTCACCACGAATCTACATTCACCTGCCAGAGCAACAGCAACCCCCCACCCACTCTACCCTCAACAGATGGCCACCCGTCAGCTCCCAGCAGACACACACACACACACACACACACACACACACACGCTCTCATTCTCTCCCTCAATCAAGTACGCACACACACACAGACGCACTGGCACAAAATAAGCTTCCCCACACTTAGTGAGATGAGCAGGGATCCTTGGTGTAAAATGGAGTGGATGAAACATATGATTAGAAATAGGGAGGGAAGTCATTAGTACAAAGCAGAGCTCCAGTGTCACGTTATTTATCTAGCACTGAGCATACATCAATTACCCATGCATGGATATGCTTAAATATTAATCTCCTCATTCGTCCTCGTTTCCTCTCCCACCTTCCTCCCTCTGTTCGCCGCCCGTCAGGATCAGTGGTCGGCCCGCAGCCCCATGCTGCAGCGCCGCGTCTACCACGTCATGGCGGCCGTGAGGAGGCGGCTCTACGTGCTCGGCGGCAACGACCTGGATTACAACAACGACCGCATCCTGGTGCGTCACATCGACTCCTACAGCATGGACCTGGACCAGTGGACCCGCTGCTCCTTCAGCCTCCTCACAGGTGGGTGAGGGCGGCGCGGTGCGGCGCGGCGCTGGGCGGGGAGGCCGTGTCCAACGTAGCCGTAATCACAGAGCGGACAGTAAACAGCGGTGGTTGTTTGTGTGCAAACAGAAACGGTTTGTTGCAATAATCCGTTCCTTCTAGCCTCTCTTTCTCTCTCTCTCAAATAATTCAGGTCACAGGAACTAGAACCAAATCTCAGTCCGAGTTAAACTTTCCTCTCCTCTTTTTGCTCTGAGGAGGAAAATGTATCAATCTTGAGAACCTTCATGTCTGTCGTCCTCAGGTCAAAACGAGTCTGGAGTGGCCGTCCATGATGACAGGATTTATGTGGTAGGAGGATATTCCATTTGGACCAACGAGCCTTTGGCCTGCATCCAGGTGAGAGCTGTGACTGCGGAATGTGATTTCAGCCAGGGTTTACTTTTAGAAACATGTGGCTCATTAAATGCACAATCTGACTGATTGTCTACATGCTGTATTCAATAACTGCAACACAGAGGTTATTTTTTATCCGAGTCTAAATTTAAGCTGTGCATTTTGGTGAGAAGAGCTGCTCTCCACTTTTATATCTTGCTACTAATCCATATACACTCCATCAATAATCTGCGCCAAAGTGTCGACCGCTGAGAGTCGGAAGCTGAAATTTCTGCAAAGAAACTAGGACAGAACAAATACAAAAATAAAATAAAAAATTACTCTATGATAAAACAGTATTTAATTTTTTTAAAAAATGCAAAACTTCTCATAACATTTATTGTTTTGTGGAAATATTTACCTGTTTGAAGTTTGAACTGAAAGCCCCACTGACTGAACAAGACTGACATAAAACATCCACTCTTTTATAATATTTATTTAACTACAACAGGCCAGAAACATAACTGGATGAAACAACACACATCTAGGAAAGCAGCTAAATTAAAAACTTTCACTCAAGATCAACAGTTATTATAATAATAAATCTGCAGTCAGCTCTAGTGGACACTTTTTGTTTGTTTCTCTTCACTGAAGCAAACCGGAAACACTTTAAGTACGACGATAGATTGTAGCGTTGATTTTGTGATTAATTATTATATTGTTTTCTGAGACCATATTTGTAATGCTATAGTAATCCAAGCTTGCATTCCCAAAAATCAATAAACTTTAATTAAAAAAAAAAAAAAAACATTGTAGATTAGAACTTGAAGATGTTTAAAATCTCCAAAACAAAAATGAAAATAAAACCATAAATAAAATGCTTTATGACAGCTCTGTAAAGAAAATGTCCCTTGAAAATAGTCATCAGGATGCAATTAATTGCAACAGGCTTATGTACATTTCTCTGTCATGAAACCCCAACAAAGAACCTTAAAAGTTTGTGTTGATTAAGAAAAACTATATAAATACTTTCTCAAGCTACAGTAACTCCTCATTACACCGACTGCTGCCATGGCACTGCTAGGCTGGCATAACAAATTTTTCATTTTCTGATAAATCGTACCTGAAGTTATTGCGATAAATGATATTATAGTTTTGAAACCATTTTCAGGTTATATAAAGTTAATGACATAATAATGTAGGAACACATCCTCAAAGACCAATAAACTTTAAATTGTAATGAAAATTTAACACTGGAACACATTTTAAATGTTTCCCAATAAAACAGAAACAAAACAAAACCGTCCTTTAAAAAAGAGCTAGTTGAGACCAAAGAACCAAAGACTTTTGCCATGCAGCTTTTGATAGAAAAAAACCCAATAAATCATGCAAATGGAAATTACTGAGGTTGTTTTAATTTATCATGCGATTAACTGACTTATTGCAGTTAATCCCCTGAAATGTCCTGTTTCAGGTGCTGGACCTGAGCACGGAGGGGAAGGAGGAGGTTTTCTACGGACCCACACTGCCTTTCGCCTCAAACGGGATCGCAACCTGTTTCCTCCCGGCTCCTTATTTCACCTGCCCCAACCTCCAGACGCTACAAGTACCTCATCACAGGATAGGAGCCGTCTAGACCACCGACTTGGAAAACGTCTGGGAACCAGACAACGGATCAGTCGGCGCTTGCAAACCAGAGTGAGAAAAAACAGCCAGTAAGGAGACTTGGCTGCTGTAGCGTTGGTGTGACAGGGGAAGCCGTGTTCTTCCTGCATTACGACCAGGACATCGTTCAGACTCACTGGAAGGTCTGTTGAGAAGAACGGGGTAAATATAGTTGAGCGGCCCGACCAGCCACAGGAAATGGAAAGTTGCCGAAATCATTAATAGGGCTGCAAGTTTGTTTTCTACCCAGCAAAAAAAAAAAAAAAAAGTCAACAATGTCCAGCGATTCCCGTTGCGAGTTTCCTAGGCGACCCAGACGAACATGTTGCAGAGGAAACCTTTGAATTTTTTTTAAACCCCTAAATGATGTGAATTTGACAAGATTCAACATACAGAATGTTGCTGCGTTTCCATTAAGTGTGTGCAAAACTTTTGTTGAAAAAACCCCAACAAAAAACACATTTTCACAATTATTGCATTAACATTAAATATGAAATGCGATTAAGATCACATGAATAAGTTTGTTCACGTGATAAGTCATTCAGAAACATTTTCCTAACACTTCCTGTTGTCTTTTTCTTTGCTTTTTCCACCAGTAGTAACAGCCGACTGTTGATCATGTGACTCGTGTGATGTGAAAAAAACGCCATTCTGTCGCAGTTTTACGAAATTAACTAATTTTGGTGCTGCTGAAAAATCACTTAACCTAAAAATGTGAGTTTTTATTTTTAATTGGGTTGTTTTCATTTATATAATTTAATTATTAACATTCAGTCATTCCAATTTGGACAACTATACTGTCAATGGAAACGCAGCTGGTGTGTGTGAGCTAATGAGGCTTTTATTTTACGCTCAGGACCCAAAGACTGTTAGTTTGTGTTTTTAAATGAATGTCTGGACATTCAATCATGTAATACTTACTATTCTGCATTGTCAAACATTTGCTTTTACTAAAAGAGAGAGAGAGGGAAAGAAAAGTGCTTGCACATCCCTCATTTATCTGAAGCAACACGTCTGCAAGAATATATGGAAGAAACCGCAGAATAAAGATGCTACTTCAAGGACACCAAAGCTGGTTGTTAGCGATTCTTTATGGAGTTACAGATCATTTTCTGCAGATATTAAAACATTCTCACATTCCATGTGTTTTCCTCTCATACTGCTGCCATCGCAGGACAAAGCTTGCACCACCCACCCCCACCGGGTGAGACGTTCCGCAGTCGAGATGAGGCTGAAAAATGACTAGCAATGACAGAAAATGGGACTTGGGTGATTATGGATGACAAGAGTGAGACTTCACGTGATTAGGTGTGAGCCAAATCCAGATTGCAAGAGATTGCTGCAACTTAGAGAAGGCGAGAATGAGAGGATCGGAACAAACAGTTCCCTCCATTCTCTCCCTTCTGCTTTTCTTTTCTTTTTTCGAAGTCCTGAACTATTTGGCGCTCGCCCACGACTGTCATGATATCTGCGAATTAGGGCAGAGACGGATGGCGGCGCCTCGCATTCTTTGCTACTCAGAGATCAGAGGTGAGGATTTCTCTTTAAATGTAGGAAATGTCAGAATGGAAAGATAGACCTTTTTTCTTTTTACAATATGTGCATTATGTACACTTCTGAAAATGTTCAGGTTCCACCTATTGCGCTTCTTAAGACAATTTTCTTGTTATTTCAGTGACGTGGCGGATGGTCCAGTTAACTACAAACACACTTAAGAAAGTTTGATTTCTCCCAGATGAAAAAGTTTGTTAGAGTAAAAACTCTTAGTCGCTCTCCAGACTGATGATTTCCTCCTGCCCACTTTGTCCAAGCAGGGACAGCAGCTTCCTGTATGCACTCCTGCAACACAGAAAGATGTGTCACATCACAATAACAATAACATTATACATTTAAAAAATCCCTGACTTCCTGTATAGACAGCTTATAAATAGCTTAAAGGCTGTGAAAACTGTGCCTCCCTGACTTCCTGTGTGATTCATGGTTCTCACCTCAGGGCGATGTTCCTGCCCAGCCCCCGTTTGTGTTCAGTGCTCCTCAGACTGAGAGTCAGACCAGGGATGAGAGCTTGAACAGCACCGGGATCCAAGACGGCGACCGTCTCCAGGACGACGTACACCTGCCTGTCGTAGACGCCCACGTTCTCCTCCACGAACGACCTGAGCGCCGTTGGGATGGCAATGAGAGGAAGTTCCCAGCTTCAAATCGCTCATGTTCACATTCAAGCGATTTGAAATTTCCCAGCGTGTTAATTAACTGCTGTTAATTGATAATATGTAATAATGCAGGGAAATGATGCAACGCTGATAATATTTAGTAAAGTTACCGTAAGGCGGCGATCATCGGCTCGCATGGCTTCTCTGTAGACGCAGCGCCGCATCGCTCCACCACCAGCTGCAGCACATCAGTGGTCATCTTCCTCACTGGGCAAACAATAACACACACACACACACACACACACACACACACACACACACACACACACACACACACACACACACTTGTTCATTTTATGTTTCCATATGTGTAAAATGAACTGAAGCCTGATGGTGACATTAATATCAGTTCAGTTTTTTTTTACATTTCATCAATTTACAACCACAAGCTTGAATTTTTGTGTGTGTGTTTTTATGAAACAAACATAAAGTTGTGCACAATGGTGAAACGGAATAAAAATCTGAAAAGTGCGTCATAGCATAGCATCAATGTTAATATCAGATATTGACGACAACTCATATTTTCATATCAGTGCATCCTTATTGCCACGTATTAAAACCTTCTCTTCTCTTGACTCCGGCTGTTTGTCTCACCTGTCGGCTCGTTGACCAGCATCAAGCAGCGCAGCAGAGCAGGAAGCGGCAGCGTCAGGAGGGCGGCGTCCGTGTCGGCGTTTCGCCTCAGCAACTCCAACAGGAACATCAGGACGGACGCGAGGCGAGGCGGGGGGGCGGGGCTTTTGAACTGCAGGAAATGCTCACTGCGAAAAGCAACAGCAGGTGATTGGTCTGCTGGCGTTTTACGGTCAGAGGTTCCCAGTCCTCGGCTGCACAGGCCTACCAAAGCACCTCCAGGATGGTCCTCCTCAGCGCCGCTCCCCTGGCGGTCGGCGCTCCCTCACAGGCGCCGAGCAGCACCGGGTGGTTGGCCACCACGCCCAGACAGGGCGAGGCGGGCAGGAAGTGGTCCAGGTATCTACGGGTTACAGAGCGAAGCTGCTGCTTGAGGCCGGCGCCCTGGGACTGAGACACGCCTGACGCCACCGACAGACCCTGGCAGAGGATTGGTTATCAGAGTCAAATCCTCAGGACAAAGTAGCAAACGATGGTTTTGTCTGGTTTGTGTCCAGCAGACGTCCGTCCTGACCTGCAGATAGAGCGGTAAGCTGTCCCTCAGAGCTCTGTCCTGCTGCGGCAGCTTGGGCGGCAGCAGCAGCCCGTCCACGATCCGGAACAGCAGCTGCTGGGCTTTAGAAGTGGCCAGCAGGGGGCTCCAGTGCTTCACTACGCAGCCTGGAGACGCACAGCAACAAATCAGCCCAACTCTAGCAACAATAATAAAAAAAGGAGAATATTTCTGTGCTCTGCGCTGTTTACATGCGGATTCTCTACGTACCCAGAGCCCAGTATGCCAGCTGCATCCCCTCCTGGTTCTTGCTGACTATGTACGGCTTCACGTGTTTCAGGACGTCAGCGATGTAGTCCAGGGCTCTGGTCGCCATGGCCGACCGCTCCGTCAGCAGCTGCAGCTCGCTGTAAACGCTGCCCACCGCCTGACACCGTAAAACACAGAAGGAGAGAACATGTAAACACAGGCTGCTGCAGACCTGACATGACCAAGTCCCAAACAAAATGCATCTTACAACGTGCTACACAACAAAACTAACAAAAACAAGACATTTTGGAGTCAAAAGTCAGCAGTACAGCAAGAATAGTCCTTGCCAAATAATATATTATCATAAATACTGGAAATGCATCTGTCACCAGTGAGAAACGGTTACCAGCCGAGTCCTGATAATAAATTTTGCAAGACCATAAATTGTTATATTCTTGTTTTAAGATCATTTTCAACTAATATAGTGATAATAATGGCTTAATAATGCAAGTTGACTCTCAAAGACCAAAACGTTTGCACAAAGCTCTCCACACTGGAACTGGTATAGATTTTATATATCCAAAACAAACAATAAATAAAACGGAAATAGAAACCAGACAAACTGAAACCGTGAATAAAATGGATTATGAAGATTTTGTAAACATAATTGCCCTTCAAACGTCAGTCACAAATAATCAGCGGACTGGAAATTAGCACATTTTAATTGCGATTAGCTGATTTATTGATTTACTGCGACAGGCTGAAGTGTTACCTTGACAAACGTCTCCAGGGCTGCGGTCGGCTCCAGCCTGGCAGCCGGGGAAGGAAGTCCGGCTCTTTGTAGAACGACGTCCACCTCCGGCAGTCGCAGGACGAGCCGGGTCAGTTCGCACAGCTGCTGCCCCACTGCCCGGGCTGGGGCAGAAACAGGAAATACTCACAAAGTGCCATGTTTGATAAAGGAGAAGTTTGGAGAAATATCTAAAAAGCAGGGGTGAGTCGATACATTGACCCTGATTTCCTCCATTTTGGGAGATTGAAAACGATCTTATCTAGAGATCTACTCTACCTCTGAAAAGGTCTGAAAACTATCAATATGAAGGGTATGTGGGGGAATCTGGTTTATTACAATCAAACTACATTAAAACAGTGAAACTTCTGAGATCTGTTTGTGGATCTTCCCTATAGCCCAAGCAAGACTCTTTCACCCAGAATGCACCTCTCATCATATGGGTTGCTAACCGAATTGAGCCAGCGCTGAAAATTCATCTCATCCAACCAGTTGCTCATGATAGACGCAAAAAATCTAGCTAGCAAGGGTAGCATCTGGTTAGCGGTAGCTTCAGCTGCCTCGACTTACAGAACACCAACTGAGACGTCTGGGTGTGACTGACAGAAAAGTCCCAAAAGAAAAATAAACTATATAGAAGATACAACGCAAAACAATCCCGTCACCACACAATTCAAGACCTGTGATTAACATATTTAAGGCTAATTTGCATTTTTTAAATGTAATTAAGACATTTTAAGGCCTTGATTTTAGACATGTGAATTTAAGATGTTTGAAGGGCTGAAGCTGCAGAGACTCTGCTGACTGACAGGGCATGTGCAGAAGTAGAAGCTCATGCCTGGTAAACAGTTCACACCCCACTGTTCCTGAATTAGACATTTGTCCCTACATTTAGCTACTTTTGTTAATATCGGACAAAATCAAAATCAGCAGGTCAGACTTTTCTGAGATCTGTGATTGGTCAGAAAACTACAATTGATGCAGCCCAACTAAAAAGGAAAAACACAGAGTTAACATGCTAGAGGTTTGAAATCGTGAGGTTTGATGCAACATATGTATACAAAGAAAAAAAAAAGTAATGTGTGGTTTGATGGAATTCTAGACCCAATTACCCGTTTTGCTTTCCGTCCCATCCGGGTTCTTGTGAAGGTGCTGCTGTATGACGCATCGGATCCAAGTCCTCACTGAGAGGCCTTGAGCCGAACCCGGCGCCGCGCCGCTTAGCGACGACACCAGCTCACTGAAAGGTACGTTATATATACAAGGTGTCGCAGGTACGTTTCATGAGAAACAAACACAATATGTTCACAGGCAGAAGCGGAGACTGACGCTAAAAATACGCAGGGGAATGTATGTGATTTGTAATTTACACTTAACGCGAGCTGCTGCTGCGCTCACACTTCTGGTTCTCTGACAGAAGGGCTTCAGCCAGGACTTAGTAGATGCAGAAATATGACAATCCTTTTGTGTCGACAACAAACAAATGAGTCCAGCTACGCATAAGAGGATTGGATGCTTTTAATATAACAAATATTATAAATAACACCTGAAAAGAGATGAAGACGTAAAAAGAAATACTTTCGTCTATTCAGGCTTAGGACCTTAGGGAACCTTGATATGTCGCCGATCCAAATGTTTTTGTGATGTGAAAGGTTGAGTCTTGCCTGTTCTGGAGCAGATGAGGAAGGAAGCGCGTCACCAGGAGGGGGTGGACCATGTCGTCCCAGCCGAACAGCTGCATGATGGTCTGAACCGGGTTGGGCTGCAGGTCCTGAGGGGCAGAACTGGGCAGGTCAAAGGCGAGCAAGGTGAAACCTGAAACCAAAAGCAAACGAGTCCGATCCTGAACAGGTCCAACGTAATCCAACTCTGCTGTTAGACCATCACTGTAGCCAACTTCCATCTTCTGCATAGAGCTGCAACTCACAGTTAGTTTAATAATTGATTATTTTTTACGATTAATCGATTAATCAGACAAAAAAAATGGCACATTCTCAAGAATATTTAATTTAGACACTTAGGCCTCTTTTCATAAAAACATTTTAGTGAACAAAGAATAGAGAAAGAAACATCAACCTGTGAAGAGCTCAGCCCATCAACAGTGTAGGGCTTCTGGATTAACACATTAATAACGGGACGGCAAATGATTCTTAATGGCAGATTTTTTTGTTTGTTTATTTTACAGAATTTGAATCAGGAGAATCAAAAGCTTCTGAGTTGAACATATTTACAGATGTGATTTTGATTGTAGAGTTTTGGTTTAATTCCTGCTCTGAGTGTCTTTTTCTTTCAGCAAATGGAGTCTGAACACTCCAGGTAATGATTACTGAATTAGTTGACGATAATTTCAATATTCGACGAATCACAATTAAGCCAATCAATCATTTCAGCCGCAGGGCTGAAATTCTGCATTTAAAATTGCACACATTTTTTCTTATTATTCTATAATAAATATTAAAGCTTAATATAAATGATGCTCTCTCTCTTGTTGTTTCTGTTCTCTCCCTCCATGTTGTCCTCTCAGTCCGTACCTGCAGCAGCGTCTGCCAGCTGAGCCGGTGGCGTCTGGGAGAGGCGTAAGCTGCGCAGGAAGGGGAAGAAGTGAATCCACAGGGCGGAAGCTACCGCTAGGTGGCGCTCCCTAATCACACTGGCTGGAGCCGGGATGGGCGCTGACTGGACGCTGCGCTGGTGGACCCGTCTGGTGGAACACACACACACACACACACACACACACACACACACACACACACACACACACACACACACACACACACACACACAAATCCTTAAAACACGAGAACAGATAAACAATTCTATAAAATGTAACAACACTCCCTCTTGTGTTGGGCTCCAAAACCCCTCCCTCTTTTCCTTCCCCTTTGCTCCCTTGTTTCTGTCTTTCACTGCTCCTTCATGTCTTCTCTCTCTCTGCTGTCTCAGGGGGGATTACTGAGTGTGGTGGTGCGCTGCAGTGAGGAGGAGGAAGAGGAGGAGGAGGAGGAGAGGTGGGGGTGTGAGGAAGGAGGATATCACAGGCATACAGTGGAGCCTAATGCTGATCCCCTGTACACAGAGCGTAGTTTGGCTCGTCTGGCTCATCCCTGGCCCTGGCTAGCAGAGCAGCCCCACAGTGGCTGGCATTAGCCCCCGATAAGCAGCTGAAGGAGCTGTAATCTCATTTAGACTGAAGATGATCCCCCTGTCCCTCTCATTCTCCTGGACGGCAGTGTGAAAACGCAGGGGTTAAAGTGTGCAGGAGAAGGTTTGAGGAACTACCAGCAACCCCCTTTTCTTCCTTCCACACACACACACATGCACACACACGTCTACCGTCTTCCCTTCCAGCAAGGTTGCATCTAATCCAGAGAGCTGAGACAATCGATTAGAGTCTGAATTCATTAGGCTTGTTACTACAGCGGAATGGGCCTTTCACACCCATCAACCCTCATTGTACAAGACATCATCAGAAAACCTTCTTAATCCTCCCTCTTTGTGGCTTCTAATATACAGTACACACACACACACACACACACACACACACACACACACACACACACACACACACACACACACACACACACA
>CAEGAF010085184.1:0-13413 GCA_903067075.1 Micropoecilia bifurca | reverse complement strand
AGTGATTTTCAATGTATACATCTGAAAATTAAGTTCTGTATGATAAAAACATACTTTTTATATTTAGCTCACATTCTCACACTGTTACTGCAGTGTCTGTTTTAAATACATGAATCTATGTAGGAACATCAGGCTGCAGAGAGTCAGAGGGAGGCAGAGACAGAAACACATCCGTAGATATTTCAGTTAAATGTTTGCGGCTGAAAATAACAACAACAAAAAACATTTAGGCTTTTTGCCTCAGTGTTTTCATGGCTTTTCTTTGGTAAGTTACTGGAAAGTGAGACCGAGTTAACAGTGAGGAGCTAAAGGTCTGTTAAACGCGAAAAATATCATTTTTATTTATTTTGTAGATCAAACTGTTGCACTGATGTAAAGTGATGTTCAAGAAGAACAAAACTTGGTTTTAGATTTTATTTTTGTTGGTCAAACTGCTGTATTGAGTTTAAAGCTGCCGAGTCCTATTTTATGAGCTGTTTTCTACTTTGCTATTTACTGATATGTCAGGTTTCCGATGCGTCGCCCCAATGACAGACTTGTTCCTACGCCCTTGTTTACAAGCATGTAAGTTGTTACATAAGCAACTTACATGCAGGTGCCAGACAAAATTAACTATTCATTTCATCTGGTCACCATAATGTTTAAGTACAAAACAGAAACCAGAGTCTGAATCATGCTAGAGTGCAACATTAGTACTATTGCAATAATAAAAATGAGAAAAACACAAATATAAACACTCTATCAGTGAGTCTGCAGGTAGCCTGCCTCCCATCGCTGCTAGATAGTTTAATAAAGGTGGAAAAGCTTAGATAGATGACAGAACCTGAACAACAGCAGTGTAAGAGTTGTACTGCCTGCTGATTCTGTCATTAAAGCTAAAACTTCCCTGTACAGCTCTATAAAGGAAATTCAAAGGACATTCAGGACAGGTGCTGCCCGATAATTGAGATTGAATTTCTCTCTTGTTAGGCTGCCGTTCGCAACTGCATTCCACTATACTGATGTGCATCTTGGGTTGCAGGTGAGTTGCTGTAATTGGCTGGTGGGGTGCTGGTGGAAAGTTGTTTCTGGAAATGTTCTGCTCCCAGTGGATTAAATGACAGACAAGATTAATGAACAAGAGAGTGAATCATCCACTGCATGGCTTACTGCTCTTCCATGGAGAGAATGGACTGTGATAGTAACTAAATCAAGATAGGGAGGAATGATGGGGGAGGCTGTTCTACTTAGGAACCTTATTTCAGACATGAATTTTGTGTGTTGACAGTGTGTGAGTGTGGAGGTTTCACTGCAGGCCTCTCTGGGCAAGTTCTTCAAGCACCCATCTGTGGACTGGTTCCTCCAGCTCAAACGCTGATTGTGTTTCTGCCTGACTACAGACAGTAATCATTGCCTCTTGGATCATGTTGGTCTGTATGAATTAACATTCAACGCATCTATCAAAAATGTGAGATGAAAAGGAAGAAACATAAGTCGCACCTGATTAAGACTCAGTCAACCAGGCTAATTAGTGAACAGAAGTTGTGAACAATGATGTTAATCTTCTGCTGTTTTAGAATTATAGTCTGTAGTTTTAGCAGTAGCAGCAGAAGAAGTGAAGGCAGCTGCTCCGTCCATGTTGGTCACACTTACACATATTGAATCAGGACTAAAAGTCGTCTCGTTCATGTTGGCACTTCTCTTTTCACAACGGAAGACAGTTGTTTACAGCTCCACTCTAATACTGATAGCTTCATAGTGTCAAACTGGCACATGAGTAAAAATGTATATCTGCAGGAAGAAATAGTTTCTTAATCGCTGATTTTACTAGGCTAATGAATCCTCCATCTTGAGAACAAGTTTGTACGTAGAAGTCCAAGAAAGGAGAAAAGAGCAGTCTATAAATAAGGTTTGAGGTTAAACAAAGCAGAAAGGTACAATATTTTTAAGAAAATGAAAAAAACACAAGAATAAAAATAGTGTACTACATCATAGAAGACTGTATTTTGTTTCCTGGGTTTCATGTTGGCATAACGAGGGGTTTGACAAGCCTGTCTTTTCTCAACACTTTGTATTTAGTGTTAACCTCTCAACTGATTAAAATCTAATAGATGTATAAAATGTAAAATATGGTTGGCTTTTGAAACAGTAAACTGGCAGATGGAAAAATGTTATGTGTTTGGTCTAATATTCATACATGTTTCTGATGGTTTATGTGTGATCACAGCCATGTTAAAAATAACCCTGTTGCAAACGTGTTTAATGTGCCTGACTGTGTGAGGGTGCGGTAGGTGTGTGTAGGTGTGTGTAGCTGTGCCTTCAGAGTGTCTGCGATGTTTATGAATAACTTTCAACACACTCCTGAGAGACTGCTTCACGTCTCGTTAGAGCTGAGAGCTTCAGGATTGGTGTGGGATAAATGTGAATGTTTCTGGTAGATTCCATGTTCATGTGTCAGAGCTGCTGTCTTGGTAGTCTTGTACATCTTTACTGAAGTTTGTTGAGAAAAAGAGACAGAAAGCCACAGAGAGAGGGACACCTCTGAATCAGCCCATAGTTCTTAAAATAATATGTTCAGAACTCTTTTAGGAAATCAAATTTCAGAACGGTCATATGGCTTTGTTTAGTCTCATAACAAGTATGCAACTGTAGTTATTAAGGACTTTTTACATTTTTGTCTACTCAGTTTCAGACAAACAAAACTGAAGTTATCTTTTTCTCTGAAGAGGTATGATCTCGGGTCAACGCACAGCTTCAGTTATTACAGCTGGAGACCAGCGATCAGACCTGAAACCAGGAAGTAGTGATGACCTCTGACCTGAACCTTCAGAGCCACATAAAGACAGTTCCAAAATCAGCCTTCTATCACCTGAAGAACATTTCCAGCATCAACGAAACTCATCCAGGCGTTTATCTTTAGTGGCATAGATTACTACAGCCACTTCTTCACAGGTCTGACTAACAAATCAATGGACCAGCTGAAGCTGATCCAGAACACTGTTGCTGGAGGAACACAAAGCACATCGCCCAGCTCTACTGACAGTGTCCTTCACTGACAGTGGAGACTTTAAACTACTGCTGGTAGTTTATGAATCACTGACTGGATTAAAGATATGCTGCTGTATCAACTTTTGGTCCTCCCAGGTCTCCTGGTTCTGGTTCTGCTCTGCATCCAGAACCAGAATCAAACATGGAGAAGAAGCATTCAGCTTCTATGCACCAAAAATCTGGAGCAATCTTTTTTAAAACTGCAGAACAGTTGAAACACTGAGTACCTTTAAATGAAGGCTACAAAGCCAGCTGTTTAGAGCTGCCTTTGTTTCAGTGTAGCACTGAGATGGACCTTTGGGTGTCCTACCGTCTGGTCTTTGGGCTTCAGTCTACTGCTACTAAAACTGTTTGGAGCAATTGTGTGTTTTTCTGCCTGATTGACTGCTGTCCTTTTCATTTGTTCTTTCAAAATCCTGCCAGAGTGAAGAATGAAAAAGGAAAATAAGGGCACACAGTGAGTGGAGAACAGCCAAAAAGAGAGATGTTGTAAATGTTTAATTAAGCTTCCCTCTGTATCTGTTTTTTTTTGTCTTGTTTTGTTTTCAAACACCCAATGGCGTGTCAGTCTAGTAGAGATAAATATTATCCAGCCTTTGCTTCATTTATCCTCCAAAATCAATTCTCTTTTTACCTTCCTTTCCTTTCTTTTTATCCCCTCTTACAATATTCAGCCTCACAGCAAAATGTGCCTGGGAAAACAAGTTGCCGCCTTTATAATAAGTGGTCCTAATGCAGATGAATGGTTCACGATCTCAGAGCAGTGAAGCCTCTCACCCGTCAGCACCTACTTTCATTTCCATAATAAACAGGAGGCATGACTGAGAGCAAGGCTGCCAGCGCTTCAGGCATCCTCACACTTCCTGGTGTTTTTCTTGTCTTCTCTGGTAAAGCTTTATTGTTTTTTGTATGGCAAAGACATAAAAATACATAATGCTGGTATAATATCAGTAGGATATTAAAATGTCATTAGCATTTGGGCTGTAGAAGACAAGGTCATTTTGACATTGTTGAGGATTCTATGTAAAATCAGAATAAAGGTCTAACTCCAGATGAGATCAACTCTGTCCTGAGATGGAAATTCACTTCCCACAGAGGAAAGTTTCTATTTTTTTAGTGTAGCTGTTGTCAGTTAATTGCTATGGTAACAAGTCTGTTTGTAGTGTAGCCTACCCAGAGAGTAAGAAAAAATAGAGTGGTTTTGAGTTCTTCAACAGCTTTTCCCTTCGCTGTAGTGCACTGCACTAAATTAATAATAGCAACATCTGCAGCAGTGCAGCTATAGAAGGCAATCAGAGATTGAACTAGACTCTTTTCTTGTCCATTTAGTTGTGCAGCACATTGTGCTTGTTACAGTCTAATTAAGTCAGTTTCTTTTTTTAAACAAGGTAAACGGTCTACTTCTCATAAACAATAGATTAACACGACATAGCATTGTCTTTAGTTCTCTCTGTTCTGTATGAACTGCAGGCCAGTTAAATGTGACACTCAGTTTGGAATGTGCCTTTGAACCAGACATGCTCTAAAACGTCCGGCCATGACTCAACATGCCGTCAGATCCTCATCACATTTAGTTTAGTGTCCAGGAGATGATATTCAGAAGGAATGATTTTTTATTGATTGATTCCCTTCTCATCCTCCGCGGGTAGTCTCTCTCTCTCTGCGCATTTCTGGACTGAGATGTCTGATGTTGTTCCTGTTTTAGCCACTGCTCCAGTTTGGGGGTTTCTGCCCCGAGGGCCCCGATGACCACAGGCACCTCTGTGATCTTCACCTTCCAGTTCTTTTCCAGTTCCTCCCTGAGGCCCTGGTATTTCTCCAGTTTCTCGTGCTTCTTTTTTATGAAAACGGATCCCCTCAACACCTCGGCTGCGCCTAGAAATTATGTCCATGAAAGTAATGAACACAATCGGTGACAAAGGGCAGCCTTGGCGGAGTCCAACTCTCACCAGAAACAAGCTTGATTTACTGCCAGCAATGCGGACCAGACTCTGACACTGGACATACAGGGACCTGACAGCTCATATCAAGGGGCCTGGTACCCCATATTCCTGGAGGACCCCCCACAGGACTACCCAAGGGACTTCTCCAAGTTCACAAAACACGGAGACCGGTTGGGCGAACTGCCACATACCCTCCAGGACAATGCTGAGGGAGTAGAGCTGGTCCAGTGTTCCACGACCAGGACGAAAACCACACTGCTCTTCCTGAATCTGTGGTTTGACTATCCGAAAGACCCTCCTCTCCAGGACCCCTGAATAGACCTTACGTTGTATTATCATTTTCATTATTACTTTAGTTCATATTCAGTCTAATGTTAATCAGTAGTGATGTGCTGTGCCAAAACACTTTGATTGCTGTGTTGAATATCTGTGTTTCTGAGAACTGATTGTTCCCTCCAGAATCTGCTCTCAAGGGAAAGAGCTTGATGACCTGTGTGTTAGCTAGAGCTTGCCACCTGTTTTATTGTTTATCCTATCTCACTTTTGTTTTCCCATATAAAAGGCCTGCTCTAGCAGAGAGAGGGCAGAACGCTCTGTGAATGGCTCATAGGAACAGTTTGCTGAGTCTTCTCCTTCTGCAGAAGTTTGGCTATAAAATTAATACACGTTGCCTGTGGTTCTTTTATGTAGGTTCACGAAAAATACCTATCAGAAGCTTAAGAGTCTGACCCCCTTGTAATTGGAGCACACCCTCCGGTCTCCCCTTTTTGAACTGGGGGAACCAAAGTCTGTCAATCCAGGGGAACTGCCCCCGATGTCCATGCGAGTTTGCAGAGTCATGTCAGCCAACACAACCCTATAAATCCAGAGCCTTGAGGGGCCCTGCCACTGAGCAGCTTTTTAATCACCTCAGTGACCTCGTCCCCAGAGATTGGAGAGCTCGACCCAGACTCCTCAGGCTCAGCTTTCTCAATGGAAGGTATGTTGGTGGGATTGAGCAGGTCTTCGAAGTATTCCGTCCACCTGCCCACAACGTCCTGAGTCGAGGTCAGCAGCAAACCATCCCCATTATAAACAGTGTTGGTGCTGCACTGCTTCCCCCTCCTGAGACGCCGGATGGTGGACCAGAATCATCTCGAAGCCATGCAGAAGAGTCTTTCTCCATGGCCTCTCCAAACTCCTCCCATGCCCGAATCTTTGCTTCAGCAACCACCCAAGCTGCATGCCGCTTCACCTGCCGTTACCCATCAGCTACTTCTGGAGTCCCACAGGCCAAAAAGGCCACATAGGACTCCTTCTTCAGCCTGACAGTATCCCTTACCGGAGGTGTCCACCAATGGGTTTAAGGGTTGCCGCCGCGACAGGCACCGACAACCTTGCATCCACAGCTCGACAATGGAGGTACGGAACATGGTCCACTCAGACTCAATGTCCCCCAGCCCCCTCAGAATGTGTTCAAAGTTCTGCCGGAGATGGGAATTAAAACTCTATTTCACAGGAGACTCTGCCAGACATTCCAAGCAGACCCTCACAACACATTTGGACCTGAAAGGTCTGACAGGCATTCTCCCCCACCACCAGAGCCAACTCAACACCAGGTAGTCTTCAGTGGACATCTCTGCACTTCTCTTCACCCAAGTGTCCAAGACATATGACCACAGATCTGATGAAATGATGACAAAGTTGATCATCGAACTGCAGCCTAAGGTGTCCTGATGCCAAGTGCACATACTGTATGGACACCCTTCAGCCTAAACATGGTGTTCGTTATGGACAATCCATGACGAGCACAGAAGTCCAACAACAAAACACCACTCGATTTCAGATTGGGGGGGCCGTTCCTCGCAACCATGCCGCTCCAGATCTCACCGTCATTGCCCACGTAAGCATTGAAGTCCCCCAGCAGAACAAGGGAGTCCCCTTTAGGGGCATTCTCCAGTGCCTCCTCCGAGGACCTCAAAAAGGGTGGGTAATCTGAACTGTCATTCAGTAAGCCCAACAACAGTCACCCGGAGGCGGAGGGAGGCTACCCTCTCGTTCACCGAGGTAAATCTCAAAGTACAGGTGCCGAGATGGGGGGCAACAAGTAGCCCACTCCTGCCTGGCGCCTCTCACCACGTGCAACTCCAGAGTGGAAGTACGTCCAGCCCCTCTCAAGGAGACTGGTTCCAAAACCATAGCCATGTGTCGATGCAAGACCGACTATTTCTAGCCGGAACCTCTCAACCTCACGCACTAGCTCCGGCTCTTTCCCCACCAGAGAGGTGACATTCCATGTCCCAAGAGCCAGTTTCTACAACCGTGGATTGGACCGCCAGTGCTCCCTCCCTTGGCCACCACCCATCACACACTGCACCCGAAAACCAAGTCCAATGTTCTTACTCATCATAAGGGGTCTTCAGGTTGCACTTTGTCTGGTCCCTCACCTATAACCTGTCTTCCTTAGGTGACCCTTTCAGGGGCATGAAGCCCCACACAGCATAGCTTCTAGGATCATTGGGACACTCAAACCCCTCCACTATGATAAGGTAGCAGCCCCGGGAAAGGTGCCAAAGAATAAATTGTCAGGTAACTTGCAAATATTCTCAATAATCCAAAATTATCCACAAAAAAGGAAATATAAATAACCATATTTTATGAGGAATTTCTTTTTAACAAAATCAATTAAATCCAAAGCTACTTTTTTATCCCAAAGGAAAATTAAATATTATCATGACTCATATCCTAGAAACAAAGCACATAAAACAATTATTGAACACATCACAATTTTAAACAGTAGGCATATTTCAGAAGGTGCTTTTGACATGAATTTTTAGGCATGGGTAAATGGTTGTAACAAGTTGGTAATAAGTCAAGTATCTCTCTGCTCCAGAGGTAAAGAGATGAAAATATTACTGGTATTTTACTTGTCACAGTAACACATGTATCCATCAGAATGTGCCTGATTATTTGTTTCACTCATATCTCGTCCACTTCTCTCCTCCAATCAGTTGCCCAACACATTTTTTTTTCTTTTTTGGGTTTCGGATTTGTTAGTGGACTCGCAGATCTCAGCATCTGCTTTGTTTGAAAGGTAAATCCCTGGCGATTCTTCACACACACAGACGGTTGCTCAGCAAAATCTTTGTCACATTTTATATGCTCTTCAGTATCTCTACAGGGAGAAATAAACTGCAGGAACTGTGCTTTTCTTAAAGAGAACTGGGAACGCATGCCAAAGGAAAACGCTCCAGAAAGAAACAGATTCTTACATTCCTTCCATCATCTAAACCTGTTTACCCTTTCTGGATGGGACAGTTCACCAGTCAACAGCATAGAGACGCAGGACAAACAACCATGCACACACACACACACACACACACACACACACACACACACACACACACACACACACACACACACACACACACACAGGCTTGACAGATATTTAGAGAGACCATTTGATCTAATATCCTGTTTTTCAACTATGGAAGGCATCTGGAGTACCAGGAGAGAACCCACACATGCACAGGGAGAACATGTTAAATGTCCTCCAGCCAAAATTCAAACCCAACTCCGTCCTGCTGTATTTCAGCAGTGTGGTGTAGCCATGCTCTTTATGCGGTCTGCAAATCATCTCAAGTATTGGATTAGCCATACAGGAAACAAACAACATCTAATGTGCAAAACAAGCCTGGGAACAAATGGAGTTAAAATATTAGAATCCCTTCAGTAATACATGACGGCTCTATTCTTTATAAAAAAACAAAAACACAAACAATCTCCACTTTTGTGTAATCGTATTTCTTTTTAGGACATGATTAAATATCATTAAAGGTTTCACACTTTATGCCATGATTGTTGCTGATCCATAATGAATACATTTTCAGCACATCTGTTAAAAGTGTAAGATATGTGACATGAAACGTGATGAAAAGCTGCAAATCATGAAAAGCTGTGGTTTCCTTGAACCCTTTAAGGAAACTGAGGCCTTCATAATTTCACATGTGTGTTAACTTATGTTTCTAACAACCAAACTGGATTGTGAAATCTGTTTTTGAAACACGTGGCAGATATTTTCCACAATGACGTTTCATGTTGTTTCATGACCCTTAGTGGTGTTTTATGTGACAGACCAACACAAAGTAGTGCATATAAGTGAAGTTGGAGGGAATATGAAACATATTTTTCACCAAATAAAAATATATAAAAATTGTGGCATGCATAATATTACAGAGTGGGATCAAACTCACAGCTTCGACTGCCTGCCATACAAAAAGTTTGTTGATGTCCATGAATTATATTAACTCAATAAACAGGCTTTACAAATGTTGCTCCACTGAGTTTTCCTACAGGGACACAGTGGCACTCATTTTCAGCCCAGCAGTTTCTTGTCTCTTTACATGACTGTTTCTGTTATTATCAAAATCTTAATTATAATCATACATGTTAAATCTACAGTAGCACACTTTTCTGTAAAGCTTTGAAATTCAGTGTATTTTTCTCAAATATTTCCAATTCACTGAGACGAAGCGTTGACACAGAATGAGAGAGGAAAGAGGCTTTTGTGGCCCAAACGTCAAACAAAGTCCACTGGGAAAAGTCCCAGTTCTCCTGATGGTCAGTCTACCTTTTTGTGATGTGACTTTTTTCTGTTTTTGAGCCAAAGGAAGCCGGCAGTGACTGCATCAGATGTTTAGAGTTTGTGTGACATGAAATTTAGTTTAAAGTGAGCCTAAGAAAATGAAAACATCATCGGTTAAGATGTTGATGTTAGAAACTCTGCTGTGTTTAAGAGCAATCAGGAATCACTTTCAAAACCATGAAATGATGTGAATTCATAACTTTCCCTTTGTCTGTAATCTTTGTGCAGATAAACCTGAACTTCCAAACTGAAGAGCATAAAGGTTATTTATACTCTATTCTCACAAGAAATGGCAGAGTGTTATGTTTTTCATATGATCTGTATTATGCAGATTGACACAGTTCCTCACTGTGGACGGTTTAAGTTATGCTTATTTGTTTTTTTCAAATTTTCGGATTAATTTAACCTTTGCTGCTGTCATTCATTAGTTCAGATCCTACTTTCATACAAGAGTGGGGCCTTCATCCTGAATGAGTGAAAAATCCACTGAGGAAAAAATAGAAAATTGGCTAATTAAGTGCAGGTTGCAGCAATCAATTGACCCAATCCAGGTGAAATCAAAGTGATGAAGAGGATGAAGGAAGTCCCTTAACGGAACAAGACACCAAATGGCCAGAACAGAAAGCACAGCCACTTTTAAAGGAAATAAAAAAGACAAAAATACCTGCAAATATTAGCAACTAGGGATTCATTTTGAAGTTCAGTCCAGATGTTTGTACAAGAGTATCCACCAGTTTCTTCTAAGATTACGTGAATCCAAAAAAAAAATCATGCTGCATTTAAAACAGTGAGCTGGATCAGCTTAAATATCTAATCCATCTCTACTGTAAGTTCCTTCAATGGAGGACAGAGAAAGGCAGCAGACCCCATATCTCCACTCTCCATTAACATAGTCAGCAGCTGTGAAAGGGCAGAACGCTGGCAGATTTATCAGAATGTCATCGTACGCCACATTAGCCCTGACACCGTATGCGCCGCACACACACAGATACACACACATTCATAACCCCCACACTAGAGCCCTGGGTCGGCCCAGGGTCAAACTGATATGTCACAGCCAGGCGTATCATCGAAGGCGTCTCTACAGAGCAGGACTGCTGCTGCTGTAGCCGTGTTTTTCTGATCAGCCTCTAAGACTTTCTTCTTTCATCTTCAGTGACTGAAAGACAAACAGAAGTCTGGCAACACCTCAGTTTGCACTCCAAAAGCAAGATTCAGCACATCAAAGCCCAGAGAGCGCTCCGCCGCTTTCATTAAACACTCCCTTTAATCACTCTGAAACACGCGGCTGCATCACTTCTTTCAGCTGCAGCCAGTTTTCCAAAGACTGAACCTGAGCATTTTCATAAGAGATCAGCTGTTTGCTCTAAAATATAAACAGCTGGTGGGAAAAAAGCTTAAATGAAAAGTTTTCAGCTAAATTAAAGGGCTGCTTTGTTTTTTTTAGTAGTAATGAGGCAACATTCAGCCTATGGGCTACATATCTTCACCTATTCTACCTACAAACTGTACTGGGAATGAGTTTACATAGGTCAGCCATGTATTTGAGGAAAGCAGAAGCCAACGAGAGATTACTTGATGTTTCTAGTCCTAGTTTTCACTGTTGTAAACTGGGTTCCACAAGAACACATGGAAGATGTTTTTCTGTCTGTGATACACAAAGAAGCTGAGAAAATGGGTTTTCTTTTGTTTGTGCTCTCCTGTAGCTCTCAAAGGTTGTTCCTTGGATCTCCCAGAGCCTCTTCACTCAATTAGTGGAGAGAGTCTGATGTTCTTTTGTCTTCATTTATAATGGCAGCAAAGTAAAATAACCATGATTTAGATCATAATATCAAAATGAAAATATGAAACCTCATATAAGAAGAATTGTCCCACAAATGAACATTTACTGTAGAAATATTGTAATACATCTGCATAATTCTCTTTCTATCGTGTATGCTATTAAATTCAGAAAAAAACATGAAGAACTTTGATCTATAATCAAAACTATACATAACCTGAATTATCAGTAATAAGTCTGACATTTATGTGTAGATAGTTGATGTGGGAAAATGCTGATAAGATTAATCTTCACAGGCTAGAATAGAGAGAAGTGCTAATTGCTGTCAGGGAAATGTCAGGACTATTTGTGAAGCAAAGATTTTGTCTCCAGATTCATTCTTCCTTATTTGCTCTAGAGCAGACGGGAGGCATGCCACCTTTTATTTTTAACATAAATAATCTGCTAATGAATAATGTGAGCTCTACATATGAGTTTAGACTCAGCTCATCAGTCTCGGGCCATTACAGGCTGCCAGCAGTGTCAACACGGCAGCAGCAGCGTGGGATGTTAGTGAGTTTGTCATTGAATCCATCAGACATCTGAGCCGCTCTCCTACTCAACCATGTGGGAAGTACAGGCCAGTTAGAAATGACATTCTGCTTATTTCTCTGCCTGAGACGGATACTTCCATCACTGTGCTCACTCACTATTTTCAGCTTTAAAGGAGGTCCGTGTTCCCTCAGTCAGTGCTGATGTGAGTAAACAGCATCCTGGTGAATCTGCTGCACTCAGTGGTTCGTGTTGTAAAACCAGATTTTTTTTTTGGCTGAATATTTTGACTGGAGCAGAAGATAAAAATATTATCTTCTAATATTTTTATTGACAGAGCCTTTAAACACCAAGCTGCTTATTCAGTCACTAAATCTGGATGGGATCAACGTGGCCTTTTTTAATAATGTAAAGAGCATTGGTGTTATATTTTAAAATGATACATCATCTTATTTCCTTTTTAAACAGGATATATTATTGTCTGAGTTACGTTTCCTATCCAAATGTGACACATAAAGCTGGATAGAGCATTTGTTATTTCACAGCTGGACTACTCTAACTCCCTGTTCTACAGGTCAAAATTTCAGTAAAGAGCCTTTAGCTTCTCCACAAAGGTGCAGTGACAGATCTGATGAGAATTAAAGATGTATTTCCCAAATTCAAACATCTTTTCGTCAACTCTCCAGGAAAGTAGGACTAAAAGAAAAAATCTGGTGTTGAATTTCTGGTCACGAGCTGGACAGGCACAAGTACTTATTAATATTGACGTGAATATAACATTTGAAAATCATATTTCATGTTGTTGCTTTATGATTGCATTTTTTCCTGAGGTGTCCATTTTGATCTTTAATTTCAAGTAAATAATAGTGGTTATCCGAGTCAATAAAAACATCAGTGCAGAAAATGATACGTTGCGGCAGCAGAGTTGATTTAAACGGCAGCTGGTCCTGATGGTAGCCTTTATTAAAAAACTGAATATAAACAAGACAGAGGTAGAAAATATGGCATCAGAAATACAGAAGGCTACAACCTTGAAAAATGTTTGAAATAATTCATGTTTCAAACCGGATGGATTAGTTTTGTGTTAGATTGGAATGAGATTATCTGAATGTTCTCAGATAATCTCATTCCAATCTGACTAAAATTACAAAACTAATCCATTAACATTAACACATTAACTTTCTAGTTTACCATGAAACCATGAAGAATTGTGAACAATGATGTCTGTTTATGAATTCTGATCTGCGTATAATTGTAGTTCATCAATGGCAGCAAAGGAAGTGAATGAAGATACACTTCCAAATATTGATCAAATAAAATCAGATGAGACTTTATTTGATCAATATTTTTAATCACATAAATCTAAATATTGATTAATTTTTGCCATTAAGAAAACGTTAAAGACATTTTCTTGATATGTTCAGATGACTGAGTGGGAGGAGAAGCAGCTGGAGAAGCTTCTGGGTCTTTTCTTCTTCTGAAAAGACTGAGAGGATGAGACAACAGGA
>CAEGAF010085180.1:0-11471 GCA_903067075.1 Micropoecilia bifurca | reverse complement strand
GACTTTCAGTCTGTGTCCAACCAGAGCAGGTATTGTGTAGTTGGTGCTTTTAATCAGTTTTCAGTTAAATTAATTCAATCCAACTTTATAACAGTCACAAAATGACACCAAAATCACTCTGTCCCTCTAAAATCATTCAGAAAATCGCAAAAGTGTATTGAAGTGTATAGTTTGCTGAATATCACAATATATATCGTATTGTGGGCAGAATATCGTGTATCGCATCATGATGTTATTGTATCACTACAGCCCTACTTTGTAACCCTAATCAAACTTCCATATGAAATCACTAATATCGAGCAGCTTATTCACTCTTCCTCCTTGTTGTCTTGCAGCTGCTGGATAAAAAACGACATTGCTTTCTACGTGGCGGTTGTGGCCTACTTCGGTGTGATTTTCATCTTCAACATCATCATGTTTGGTGTGGTCCTAGTCCAGTTGCACCGGATAAAAAAACAGAACCCTCATAACAACAAGCACCGCAGCACGGCGCAGGACGCACGCAGCGTGATCGGGATCACCCTCCTCCTAGGTCTCACCTGGGGATTTGCCTTTTTTGCCTGGGGTCCTGTTAATCTGGCATTTATGTACCTCTTTGCCATATTTAATTCCCTGCAAGGTGAGTTGCTGAACCCTACACTTGTCCTGTATTCAAAAGTTAAAAACTTTGCTGATCCCCAAAAATTTTTCTTGCATTTTGTAGGATTCTTCATATTTGTGTTCCACTGTGCGGCGAAAGAAACCGTCAGAAGGCAGTGGAGGACCTACCTGTGCTGCGGCAGTATGAGACTCCCAGAAAACTCAGGTGAGTCTGGATGAAAATGTGCACCTGTATCTAAGACTCGCAAGCTACCCTGTAAAAATGCCAGTGTTGAATTAACACCCAAAAGTGTCTATATGTGTCCAAGTCAACAGGTGTTAAAGTAACACTTCTGGAAGTGTTAAAAGATAAACACCCATTTTTTTTGTTGAATTAACATTGGTCTATAATACTGAACTGGGTTTAAGAAAAGTTAAACTTTCGATTTTTATGTATTGTTCTGAATATTTTCCACTGGATTTGATTGATATTGACACCTTGTGGGTCAATTATTTATGTTTTTAACACCACATTGTGTTTTGTGATCAACACTACACTGGTGTTACTTTTAATATATTTTAACACCAACACCGTTGTAATGTTAATGTGACTCTGTATTGTTGAATTTAACACCTGCTGACTTGGACACATATAGACACTTTTGGGTGTTAATTCAACACTGGCATTTTTACTGCGTATAGTTTTCAATGCATTTCTTTAAGATAACATTTCTTATATATGGTATTTTCTTTTATTTCCCAATTCTTTTAGAATGGAGTCGCACTGCAACACAGAAAACAGCAAAGAAGTCTCCTCTGACCTCCTTCACGTCCTCACAAAGCAGTCGGCCGTCCAGATCCACTTTTCTGCCCAGTACGCCATCAGGGCAGATGAACGGCATTGGTAAGCAAGAATTTCTGCTTTAACAACGTCATGCCTTCTGTAATAAGTTTTGACTGACCCAACACGCCTCATGCGTTGGCATAATGATGTGTAAAATACCTGAAAAATAAATATTACTGCTGAATAATCGCACACAGAATTAAATAGTTATTAATCTGAGGACATTCTGTCTGGAAAACAGTTGTACATGAAATCATGTTCACTAATGCTATTGGTAATAATTGTGTTACTGTTTTAAATCATTGTCCTATGGATAGTCACTGAGCATGTCTCGATTTCACCTAATGATAGCTGGAGAAAGCGATCAGACATGATCAGACATGACCAATAGGCCCAGTATGGTACACTAGCAAAAATAGGCTTAATTTAACCATAGCTCCCAGATTCAGGGCAGTTCAACGTCATCATTATGTGTTGAATATGCATGAATAGTAGCGATGGGTCGGGCAACACCGACCGGTCGACTCGTGCATCAAAGCCATAGACCTAAACCCGTGTCGGTGCGCGTATTGGTTTCAGCAAGTCACGTGACCGATACAGGAACCGTGTCGAAATTACATCAACGCGCCAAACTGTTTATAAGGAAGCGAATCTGTCAAAGGCCATTTGCCAAACGAATTCTTAACCTTTTACAGCATCAACTATGGAGCCTCAAACGAAAAGTTTCCGAAGTGTGGCACCATTTTGATCTAATATTGGAAAATACATTTGTTTTCATTTTGTTGTCGTTTCATGCGGTTCTTGTCAGTTTCTACTTGATCTATCTGAATCCAAATTCAGATTAAATTAACTTCTAGTTTACTTTTATATTATGTTCTGCAGGTTAAGTGTCGCATCTGTTTGACTAAACGGTCTTATTTAAATAAATCCACCTCCTGAATGTTGAGGCCAGGGATGAGAATGAAATCCCAGATCCATCTATAGACAAACTCAGACATACAGCCACTCTACAAATTACTCAGTTTCTTTTTATAAATTATTTCATACAGTGATCCCTCGTTTTTTACGCGCTTCACCTTTCACAGTATCGCTGCTTCGCAGATTATTTTGTGAATTTTTTTCCACAATGTGCAGCGTCCTGATTGGCGGTAAAAACAGTCTCCGCGCTTCTTCTCTACCTGAGTGCCAATAACGTTACGGTATTTAATACAGATTGGCCATTCAGGAGATGGAAACTGAAAATTTCAATGCCTGCTGGAAAAAAATTGTGACCAGAGGCAGCGCAGAACCGGACCAGAGGCTCGTTTGACAAGATCCGTCACTCTGCCGTAAATATAGGTGTGAATATCGCAAAGCAGCTTGGAGGAGACGCTTTAATGACATGACTGGATCAGATTAAGGCCCGATTGATGCACACGCACACAATCCGCTGATCTGAGAACAGGTTTTGTTATTTGGTTTCAATGTATTTAATTATGCACTAACGGTTAACTACTTCTCGGATTTCGCCCGTCACGGGTTATTTTCGGAACGCAACCCCCAAGAAAAACAAGGGTTCGCTGTAAATATAGTGTTTAATTTTTTTCAACAGCAGAAGTTTTGTCAAAAAAGCGGAACAAGTTAAATTTAAAAATGTAAAAACTTTTTTTTTAATTATTGGGAAAAGAAAGTCTTTCATCCTCTTTTCAAACACTTTCACTTACATTTTCACTTTATGGGTTATTATTTGACTGTATATCAAATATAATTCAAATTTAACTGAAGATATGACATAATATAATATATAATATTCAATAAAATACAAAGACTTTATTGTATAGACTAGGTCATCAAATCACTGCGTTGCCTGTAGGAATTTTTAATGTCCAGCAGGTGTCAGTATTGAGTGACAGCATCGACACAGTTTCGCTGTGTCGAAACATGACGCCTCATCTACCATCACTAATGAATAGGATTCTGCTCGTACTTCAGCTTTGAAGAAATAAGCTGCTGGATAAGAGATGAAGTATCGTCTTCTGTCTTCACCGTAGCTGCTAATAATTGTGGTTTAATACCTATTTATTTGCCAAAATGTGCATTGCAGGAAATCCACTTGAAGACAGAATAATTACAGCTGACGAAGAACCGAGGACAGATGTGGTTCTCAACGAGATCAACAGACAACAGCTGCGGAGTCGACGGGGGTCCTGACCTACAGAGCAGCCCGTTAACCGCCTGTATAAAATGTATTTACCAGAAAATATTTATGTATTGTTGGTTTCCGTCACATGTATTAGTTGACTGATTTCTAAGAAATTCTAAGTCTAAACTATATTTTTAAAACACTAAAGCTATTTTATGTGCTTATTTTTACATCTTTATTTAATATACATTTATTTAACTTCAGATAACATTTTAATGTGTATCTTAGATTTAATTTCTTACAGCTTTTGCTTTCAAAAAGCAAATTAAAGTTCATATAACAGTAAATAGACTACATTCTTTTTATATCATTGAAGTATTTGTTATTTATGGATTTTTGAAATCTAAGAACTGACACTGAGTGAGTTGAGAGATTCCTTTAGAATGATGATCCTATAGCAGCAAATTTTAAAATCCCACACATATCCAAAATGTTTGAACATATTAACAGTTGAAATATAAATACCCAAAGTTAAATATTTGCCAAAAAAAAAAAATCAATCTGAGTCATGTTGGTCAATTTACTTCACAAGCTTTTTATTCAGCTGCTGAATCACCAACACTGAAACATGGTGGATAAATCACTCAAATGTACCTGCTTGTTAATCAAATAGGAAAACCTAGTGAATCCCAGAATTGTCTATAAAGTTTAAAGTTTCAGACAAGCTTTCTGTTCCAAGTTTTGTTGGATCCAACTTAAGTCCATCTCCTGTGAAACCGCATTATGCTTCAGACCTTTTGTTTGATGGAACCATCTGGAGCATGGTGCAGTCCTCAGGCTAACCTTAACAGCAGCTGCAAACACACCAAACGATTTCTCTGTTCTTCTTAAATTACAATTTCACTGAAAGTATCAGAAGAAAACTGAAGCTAAGCAAAGTAGGAAGACATTGGAAATTCCCTAACTGCAACAGAGCTGCAGCCAAGACAGAAGCATGACTTGGCTTTGTTAAGAGGCTTATATTTATTTTATTTTTACATTTATTTCAGCATTTTTTTCATAAATTCAAGCAGTGAAGCATCCAGTTTTTACAATGCAATGTGTGCTGTAACACATTTACTCTACAGCTCCAAACAGTTGGTATTTTTTGCTACAAATATGAAAATTAAGAAAAAACACAAACCATTTCTCTCAAAACACTTTAATTGTAGATGGTCAAACAGTTTATCAGAACAGTATTTGGTGAGTTTATTTGAATAAATAAATGTCCCAGAGGGTCCATCTAATGTGCTGTGTACTGTATATCCATGTAAGCTACATTCACAGTCCTCAGCATGCACCCAATATACTTAATCAGGAGAAATCATAGGTGCTACAAACGGAACATAAAAACCAGCACATGCACAAAGATGGAGGAATAAGGAGGAATAATTTCCCTTTTAAAACACACCTGGACTACAACATTTAGCACTCATTGGGGATGAACCACACTGTCTTGAGAAAGACTGAAAGAGATGCATCGTATTGCAGTGGCAGAAACAAAAGGAGAGGGAAAAAAAACCTTAAACTTTCATCAGGTTCACAACTCAGTTTAAAATAAGTACACGCATATGGTGGGCAAAGTTACCTCATTGTCAGTGTACTAGATCAGTGTTTATAAATTGTAGGTTTCTTCAGAAGACATGCAAGTCGAGGTTAAATCTAATAACACAAAAATAGTTGCAGCAAACAGTGATAAAACAATCAAAGCCTAAGGAGCAGGAGAAAGATTCGATGGCATAGATAAAAATATTATTCATGTGCACCTTCAAATAAAATCAGACTGAATTTACAGCAACCTTTGCATGTTCCTCTTCACATTAACCGGCTTAAAATAGGGTGGAGTGTCTCACCATCACAAAACAGAAGTTTTCTGCTTTCGCAATGGACACACTGAGGTCTGCCTATTCCCTCCGTGTTTTACTTCACCGGGAGGATCCAGCTTAAGAACGGAGCATTAAGATGAGGTCTTGACCTCAAACAGCCTTATTCCTTCAGACTCTGACGAAACTCATTGGATTAACTCAAGAAAATAAACATACACAGCAACGATGTTTTCAATCAGTTAAGAGTAACCAGGATCTTCGTTTATATCCAAGAAGATCCTGAAAGTTGGATTTAATCACAATGTGTCACCCGAGAAGCAGTGCCTCAGCACGTTGGCAGTTATTAACAGATACACTTTAAGAACTACATTAATGGTTGGTGCAACAAACCTTACAAACAAGTCAGTAACTATTTAAAAATCGTTTTCCAAGCCTTCCGTGTTCATGTCATGTTCAGTCAGACCACACATTCAAGCCCAAGTGAAAAGCAGAAGGGAATTCAAACGTTCACATTCCAGCTGCTCGGAATCTCAAAGAAAACCGGAAGTCCTCACTTCTTCCACGCAGTGTAGAAAACCCATCTGAAAAGATTATTAAGGGCCGCAAATAACAAGTCTTTATGATACTAATGTTTTTATGACATGATGATCTGCATGTCATGATTTAAACCCATAACTGGGGGGTAAAAATAAAGGATACTGCTCCAGGTAGGAGGGTACGCACACCACTTCTTTTCGGAAATCTACAGGACATGAGAGCTTTTCCAGCTGTTCTTCATATAGACTCAGCGCCTCTTTCAGATTCACACTGTTACCCTGATGGAATAAAAATGGAAGAGGAAAAGGTTATGCTGCACATATAAAGAAAAGTTAACAGCATTCTATATCGGTATCGGCTGATATACCAGTCATTTTTCAATTTATCGGAATCGATCCGATAAATAAAATTGGGCCAATATTAGCAACTGATATTTCCATCTTATTGCCATTTGAATGGAGGCGTTTGGTTATGTTATTTGTTTTGTCATCTGACAGTATTAGTGATAAAGAGGAGGATTGTGGGAGTTTAACTGAAGAGGAGAAACAGTGGTGAATAACTGTGTCTGGCCTTCTTTAAGCTTTCGGAAAGGTTGTGAAATACATCAGTAAAATTTTATGCATCCCTACTTTGAAGTATTACTCTTTGAAGTTATACTTCATTTGCAAAATTGCCTGACTATACTTGGGGGTGGAAGGACAAAAAACCCCAAACAAACAGCATGAAGTCAACATGCATTGGAACAAATTAGTAACTGATCATTTTGGGTTAAAGTCTGAAGGCTCTGATTGGATGGCCTTGTGTTGATATGATTTTAAACAACCCTGAATCATCACCATTATGCTTGAAAGTTGGCTGAACATGTTTACGGTGTATTATGGAACATAATATCACTTGTTTTCCAATTGTTACAATCATAACAAACAGAAAAGTCTTTAGACATACGTTTTGTAATTTGGAGGAAATTTGCGAGTTTCTCTTAAGATAGTACATTATCTTTTGACAAAGCCTTCAGACTCTTTGATAAGTGCGACTGCTTCACTCTAAACTGTGCAGATACTGCAAAAACCCAACTGACCTGTGTAAAGTATTTCCCCTTGGGGTGCAGGACACGCACTGAAAGATCCAAGATGAGACGTAGAAATTCCCACATAGAGTCTGCAAAGAGCAGAAGGTCATGTACATGAGGAGGACTTGTGGCAAGAGAAAAGACTAAACACCGACTTCTCTATATTATGCATATGTAGCCACAGCTTGTGCAATGGATTAATGGATATGCACCAACCTTCTTCTGGGGAAGTAGATATTGGGATTGCAGTGAGGTCATTAATTACATAATCAAATGTTCTTCCTTCCTGGACAAACTTCTTCAGCAAGGGGACACAGTCCTCGATCAGAATCTGCAATTCACAACACGTGTTGATGACGGCGAAATCTGACATGAACTTTTAGGTATTTAACATTCACAATTTGCTCTACAGAACTTTTATTGTAAAGTAATTCAGTCAGAATTTCTGGTTTTATACAAACAGAAATAAATACATTATTGTTAAAAAACTATTCAAAGTTATTAAACAATGCTAAAAAGATTATTTAAACTAAAGAAGCAAATAAAAAACATTACTTGTACCAAACTACTTTGCATCACCGTTCTGAGATGGCAATGAATTTTCCCCAACAGATCCTTAATTTCCCAGCACTCACTTGGTAACAGTCGCCCCTCAGGGTGTCCAGGGTATTGCCACAAGTCCTCCTCATGAACATCTTGCACCCATCGATCACCTTCTGGTCAATGTGCTGCCTCGTCAAGGAGGAGTCGGGTTAAGATGTCGGACTTACTTTCATTTTGGGTGTTTTAAGTCAGAGAAAAACAGAACACAATCTCAAAAGGATATCTCCACCATGGTGACCATCTTTGGCTTTTGCTTGACCAACTCGGCGAGGATGCCTCCATCACCTCCTCCTAATATCAGCACCTCCTTCCCTGCATAATTCTCTCTTCCATTACCTGTGATGGCTTGTGTGTACGCCAAGTCACTTTCTGCCAGGTCTGCAGTGACAACACAACATTTACACATCGGTTACGGACAATTATTAACAAATAAGATGCAGTTTTGTGTAAAGCTGAAGTTACCAATAATGGCCACAATAAAAATATTTTTATTAATGAACAGAAATATAACATAAGGCATCTATTTGTCCCCTTTGATGCCGTCTATTAATATTTTTTAAAAGAGTCATCAGATGTCTAAATGAGCTTTCTTGTGTCTACTAGTCCATCATATAAATACTTACTGACATCTCCATCAAGGACTAGGATATTTCCATACTGCTGTGAGTGCAATATCTTTATGTTTTGGTATGCAGAATCTTCTTCGTAAACCACTTCATCAACGTCATATTCCACCAGCCTACCATCAGCTGTGGGCCAGTATCGATCAACCTTTGCCCCTCGTACTAAGGCTGGAAGCCTGGAGGGAAAATGAAAAGTCCTAAGTTACTGCAGGACAGATCCTTGATAAAATAAAGTACCAGAAATTCAAACATCCCAAATGGAAACGCATCATGAGAACCAGGACCCTCACCTCTTAATCCTTGTAATATTTCCATTTAACAGAACTTTTAACTTCTTTTCCAGTGCATTTAAAAGCTGTAGAGGAAATGAAAACAGACAAATAAATGTCTGTCCACAGCTGTTCTTCACATCAAGTCTTGCATTTTAAACTGTATCCCACGACAAGCTTGAAATACAGTAATTTAATATTGAAAAATCCAAGTTTTTGCTTTCGGTCACTTACATTGTCTAGCTGTGCAATGTTATCATCTTCGTGACACTGCAGATCGATGGTGACCAGCCCATGGGAGTGGACACGCAGAACAATGAGCCTGGCAAACAAGATTCAACAATGCAAAGTTATGGAACCTTTAATTGGTGAAACGATACTCCACACACAACATCACTATTCCAACAGAGACAAGGATTTTTACTTCCAAGGTATTCAGGGGACGACAGCCTGGAGGTTTAAATTCAAACATTCACACTGGACCAACATTGCTTACCATTAATGCAATCAGTTTAAGAAAATATTTAAAATAAACATAAAACCCAAGAGTTCTCTCAGTTTACCTTTCATTTTATGAACATGCCCTCTAAAAGAGGAGCACTCAAACATCAATAAATCCTGTTCAGAGTAAAGGATTTTGTTCACAGAGGATACTTTAAATTGTACTTTCCAAATCTGTTTCAAAACTTGAACACCCAGTAGCTAAAACAGTTTGAGTTTTTAACCTGGCCAATTGCTGCACATCGTTGGAAAGTTCATTCATCATTCATCAACAATAGCATTTCTTTTATCTTAAATGGATATTCAAAGCAACACAATGACTCAATACCTCAGGCAGTCAATGAAGCAGCAGAGTAAGTTGTGTATTCAAGCTAGACTTCCTACTTTTGGCCTCTAGATGGCACCAAATAATAGCATGTTGAAAAGTAAGATTATTAAAACTTAATTCACCTGCAATAGACTCAGTGACCTAATTAAACGAAAATAAACTCTGGATACTTCAGCGTCAGTGTCCATATCTAGCTTTGCTTACCGCCCATTCTTGCCAACAAATGTAGCTAGATATCCATGCCCATTTGTGTCATGGATTGTCTCCGACAGCTCCTGCTCATGAAATATGGACAGCAGACCAGGCACTACAGAGGCTGAGTCGACTGGAGATGAACAGAAACAAAAAGATGGGAAAAATTATAGCAATCTGGCACATTAGTACATCTGAATCGGTAATGACCTTTTTGTCATAGATGTAGACTTTTCAACTACAGGTAAACAGTTACGAAGAGAAGTATTTTCTTTTCATTTATGCCTTCCTTATTTTATAACTAACTCATTTATAAATTATTCATTTCATGGTACATGTTTTCAGTTGCTGGGCATAAGCCAGCTGAAGGGCTAATGTCACTTTAAGTCAGTGTTTCTCTGTCCTCAGGCCCCCTGCCCTGCATGCTTTGGGCTTTTCCCTTCTGCAACACACCTGGATGGAATATTTGGGTGATTAACAGGCTTCTGTAGTCATGCAATTATTTGAATGAGCTGTTCTGGTAAAGAGGCACAGCTAAAACCTGCAGAGCAGGGAGGCCTGAGGACTGGAATTGAGAAGCACTGCTTTACGTTAAGAATAATTGTACATAATTTGTATTTTATCTACACCAATTGTAGTTTTTAATCAAAAAAATATGCAAAAGGGTCTCCTAAATGTACTTTAATATATTTAAAAATCTGGGGAAAAGATATTTCTAATATCTTTAATTTAAAATTGTCCAACAATAATAGCACAATGGCAAGTTATTGTTACGTTTTAATATAGTCAATCGTTGTGGCATTGGTACCTGTAAATGTTTTTCAAACTGAGGTTTTGGGGTCAGTTCAGCCTTCACAAGCAAAACTACAAAAATGGCGGCAGAGGGATTACTTCCTCTGCGACAGCGCAGAATTGAACATGCTTTATTCACATTGTTAGCAAGACAAGCATCTTGTGCCTTGGAAATTTGCGAGAAAATCCTCCATAGCGTTCAAGTGAACAACGAGCAGCAGCATATAAACGTAAAAAATGTTTATCCACAATAACTTCACCCTTCAAACCCAAATTTACCGAACATGCTTGAGCTCAAGTCCTTCTAAATCACTCCCAACCTGCAGTTTTGAAGGGCAATTACAAACTAGCGAGTCAAAATTAGCCGTTCAGCCGGCTAGCTAACATAAAACCTGGGTTCAGGGACGGAAACTGAACAAACACGCAATTTCTGGAGTCTTTTCCCAAGCATCTTACCTGGCGTAGAGAGATTAATGTCGAGAGTATAATGTCGCACTGCCATGTCTCGCTGCAACCGACATCCATGCCTGGGATAGCGGGCTGCGAATACTTATCAGCAGGGAGAGACGGAGGGAGGGCCGAGCTATAGCTGCTGCCGCCGCTCCGCACCGCACTCAGCCGGAGAGGCGGGGCCAGACACACACCCGCAGCCGAGTGATTCAGGACCGCGCTTAAAATAAATACGGGTTTTTATTCACTGGTCCGTAAAAAGCATTATGTATGGAAGCCCATTGCCGCCATGAAAAACAAAAGCTAAACAGAAAGTCATAATTTCGACTTTCAAAGTCATAATTATGGGATTTAAAGTCATAATTTCGACTTTAATAATTCTGTGATTCTTGAGAATAGGGACAAAACGGGTCCTATGGATAAAGCACAAGATTTGAATAAAATATACACAAAATATAATTTTTTCAAATATCTGACTAAACTAACATGGTCATGTGACACAACAATGTATATTTTCCAGGTATTTGCTGAATATTTTTTTATTTTAAACGTTGTAGTCGGTGGATGATGCCTGTAAAAGCCTTTGTCCAGGAGCAGAACTCAATACATTATAATAGTTTAAAATAATTAAAGAAATACTAAAATTATATATTATGACAATTAAGTATAAGTAGTCATATAAATAATTATAAAGGTA
>CAEGAF010085178.1:0-22501 GCA_903067075.1 Micropoecilia bifurca | reverse complement strand
AGATTTAAGATTTATTTAAGAGCATACCAACATCCAGCTCACAAGACAAAATGATTCACTACACAACAGGATGGGGCACAAGACTTCTGCAATATTTTTGGGACAAATAAAATAGTTTTTGATATAAAAATGCAAACTTATTCACTTTGTTGCACAGCTTCTCTTATCCCATCTCGACTCAAATTGTCTCTTTGCTGAAATGTTTCAAACTTTGCTAACTTAGCAAAGTTGGAGCTTAAGTACTCTACATTGTGAACTAGTTATTAAATCCAATACAGGTCTATTAAAGATCTGCATAACAGTCCTTCAGATGGGTGCAAATAAGAGGTGTCAAAACAGATGTCAACCTCAGCACCATTAGCATCTAACATTTAAGGTGTATTTCAACAGTATACGATTTCTATTTTACTAACTGACCAAAAAAAACTGCCATACAAATTATTTAAAAGAGTTTTTTCTAACTAAAATAACATGCCCAGATTTTTAGCCTGTCCTAAAATCCTAAACACAGAGGCTTTAAAAATCCCAACAGTCACACATAAAAGCCAAAGAATAATGAACACTACCTTCTCTGCATCGCTTTCACTATGTGGTCATCATATTTAATTTTACTTGTTGAGAAATACTTGCATCAGAGCTCGGGGCAAAGTGTTTTTGTTTTTCTCTCCTCTCTAACTCGAAACCTCAGTCTGTGCTGTGTGGGACAGTCTTATCAATTTGAGCACAAATATAATACCTGTCTGTTGGGTTAGTGTCAGGTCACTGCTCCAACTGTTTGATGTTCAGTAGCTCAGTAAACAGATGACTGTTTCAAACTGTGAGTAAAAATTGTGGGGAACTCCCCTGAGACACCTTTAGCATGGACAAGACAGACCCGATAGAACAAGAGCCCCAACGTCGACTGACACGAGCGACTGGAAGACACCAACAGCAGCAGCGGTTGTCCGTATGACAGGTGGGAGCGTTAAAGAAAAGTCAAGTTTAAAGACGGTGTGAAAGAAGTAAGAGGAAGGAAGAACACACATTTTGCACACCCACTATCTCTGGCTCTAAGGGAATAGTTGTCAGATGAAGATCACAAAAGAACCTGAAAAATTTATAGATAAGAAAGGACTCTCAGAAATATGCTTCAACCTGCATTTCTCCATCAGGTCCATAGGGGTGGGAAAATATGTTCCCTTAGAAATTAAAAGATGAATTGTTCCTCTTAGGACGAGAAAGTCCCTGTGGATGGGATCAAAGTTATTTATTCACTGTTAATATCGGATGACTTTGGACAGGATCAAGAAAAAATTAATTAAAAATGGGGGGAAAAAAGTTAAGTTTTTAAACTAACAAATATTTGAGTAATACCGAATAAATTCTGCAAATGCTTGAATACAAAACATTTAAAATAACTAGCCATGAGATGAAAAAACTCAGTTCATTGTATGTATCTGAGTGTTGCGCAACAGCAAGTCTGGTTTGGCTATGAATAACATAAATAATAACTTAGGACAATTACTATTAAAATTATTTAGATCAATATTACCACCTTTATGAGAAAAATAATAGCCAAACAGTTCAGCCTCAGTTACTGTCTATAAATGCCTCTCTGATAAGGTTTAGATTGTAAAATATAATAGGTGAAGATTTAAGTCCAGAATTGACATTCTTCAAACAGCAAGTATAATAAACAAAGACAACTTCTATTCAATATATTGACAAAGAGGATGAAATATATTGACAAAGAGGATTAATCAGCAAACTCACAAAGCTATAAACACGAGAAAGGATAAAAGATTGATAAAATTACTAAACTACTAAAACTTAAAACAGAAAAATAAAAGGAAAAATAGATCCATTAAAATGCTGTATCAGAATTCAGCATAAATTGTTTTTATTGAGAAACCAGGTTTATTGAATGAGGAATTTGGAAACAAGGTCAAGGAGTTTCAACTAATTCTGATTGGTTTGAACCAGAAAATGTTTTATACACCTAACTCAACAACACTAGAAATATGTAATTAAAAAAGCATGAAATAATCCATAGAACAATCTGTTTGAAGATAGACGGTAAGTGGTAATCCACTGCCTGCCCTGCAGAGTAGAGCATTATGAGATCTTGTGAAACAAAATTTTGTTATATCCATGCAGACAAAATAATCCCCCCTTGTGTGATCCAGGTGTCTCATGTCTACACAACAATCTGACAATGTAGAATCAGTTGTCTGATAATAATATTGATAAACTGAGCAGCTTGTGCTGCATATGCTTCACTGTTTGGATTCTTTTTCTGTTCCTGTGGTGTCAATCCACCTTCCGTTCTCAGTTCCTCCTGCTTTCTTACAGACACGACATTGAACTGGATATGTGGAAAACGCTGACCTAAACACCCCGTTATTCAAATGTCACATATATTTCCGAGAAAGGTGTGTGCTTATTGGCCAAAAAACGTTGGTACTAAAATAACTCATGGCTGCAAAAGATTAAAAAGCAACTTTATTAGAATTCACAACAACCAGAGAATGTGAGATAGAAATTCCTACAACCTCATTTAGAAGCAGGGTTTTCCATTAGTCAAGTACTGTTGACGCTTGCTTAACCAAGGGGAAAATGGGTTTTTAAAACTGCCACTCGTGAATATGTTCACTGTGTGTCTGTGTGTGTTCAGAGTGAGTGTGTGCTGTTGTGTTTATGCTTTTATATATGTGTATACATTTATGTGTGTGGGCTTATGAAAAAAGGTACATGCTGCACAACAGCTCAAAGAGCACAGATGCTCCCTCCTATAGAGTTGGTCTTTATACCATGAAGAATGATTTAGCAAATAATAAGGAATGAGTTTTCATTTTCTGGTTCTGTTGGTTTAAACATAATTTGCACGCAATAAAAAAAACATGGTGTTTCTAATTCATAAACATGTGAAATTCGCATTGAATCACATTGTTTAGCATTCGTAGCAATGAGACGTTTTACCATGAAGATTCAGTGATGTTTAGTCTCTGTGTTAGCTTAGGAACAAAACAGCCTCTTGTTCACCAATTGGCTTCATACACAGGGTCTGGATCCTCGGCTGTTGAGAAACAATTGCTTGCTGGACTCTGGTGAAGTTTTAACTTTTACCCAATCGCTGACTTTTGGCCATGGCGTATGTATTGAACTGATTCAGCACTGTGACGCTTTGGGAAATTTCGTGGATGGCAAACAGTCATCATCCACTGCAAAAAGAGAAATTAATTTCACTTAAGTTTTATTTCCAAATGTTACACTACAGAGGACAAACTCTCACTTGAAAATAGAGTCCAACATTTTCTCACATTAAAGATCGCAGGAGTGTGGTATGTATAAAAATGACAGTGACATCGCTATGTGGACATTTACAGCTACAAAGCAGAATTAACACATGCAGGTGAACTCTAAAGATCGACCAAAGTGAGCACACACCGTTTTTGATCTGTGCATTTCCTCCTACTGTGTAAGACAAAGGAAACCTTCTGCGCAACAGATATCAACACGCAACAGTTGAATTTATGTACGCACAGCTTGAACCCAGCTTCCAGCAGTGAGATACTGCAGCTGTACTTTCTGATAAAAACAACCTTTATTGTGATGTTGAAAAGCATGAGAAAAATTAAAAAGCAGTTGGCTAAAAGTAAAACACTTTGCAATGCAACTGTTAAGGAACATTTCTTTTGCCTTTGACTTTTAGTTCCTCAAACGGCAAAACCAAGAACTTGTTGGTTGAAGAATGACAGTTATGTGCAAGATAGCATGATAAAAGATTATTTACATGTGTGTCTTAGAAGCAGTCTGTCCTTTTACAGTGTTGGCACTCATAACCTTGTGGTTAGAACATCTTGTATTGACAGGAGTGTGTCACTAAAGTAAACTGTAACCCATGACCCTACTAGGATGTTCTGGAAAAGCAGCTGGTGACATTTTGTTGTGACTGAATAATGAGTGATTTTGATTCCCTTCCCACCAGACACATGTAAAAGAACAAAATATTGTGCCAGATTGTGTTCAGAGTGACACTCCAAGAGATTGCTTTGTACTCTGTATGACAATTTCCTTCTGACCAGAGTAGACTAAAGAAAGACACGTCTGTTTGAAAGTCTGACTTCTTCACACTTTGACAAGAACAATTTTTAAAATACCTCAACAAAAGTTAAAAAAGATCCCACCCTAGTCTTCAGATGTGCTCAGTGATGCTGTGTTCTTATTTTGCGGTAAAGGCTTTCCAAAACATAAGTACAAATTTATGGAAAAAAAACCCCCAAAAAACATTATTGATGTTGAAGCAATGAGAAAGTTTTGGAAAGAAGAAAATTACATCAGTTTTGTATTTAAAATAAGTTTTAGTAAATGTGACAATTAGTAATTTAAAGATATCATTCACCATTTTCATGGAAAACAATATGTTATCCATTATCAAAGCAAGTACCTACGGAGACACTTTGCCCCTATAAACAAAAGTATAAACTCCAATTATTTGAATGTGTATAACATGTTATGAAGTGATGTTTTCCATACTAAGCTGACCAACCAAGCAACACAAGCTCAGAGATCAGAGTGTAGTAATTATGCTGGAAAATAATTATTAGACATTTTAATGATAATGGTACAACTAGAGAGGTAATCAAATAACATTGTTTTATATAAAAAACTGTTGTCATAACATTATGATATAAATGAACTTTCAAACTGCACGAGTAAAATGTTTTCCAAAATGTATGTGTATTTTTTATTTCTCCTTTTCAGTTAGTGTTTTTATAATGTGACCATCTTAACTTCCTGTCTTTCAACAAATCAGGATATTCTAAGACATACTATAATCAGATATTGTTTCTTTAAAGAGTCTGTGACACATAAAGATTAAGTATTGGACTTTCATTTTGTGCACTAAAAGTATTTAAAAATAAATATTTCTCACAGACTACAATAAGACCAATGGCAGTGCAGAAGGTCGCAGTTTTTGTCTTTTGTAATTGGATCAAATAACAATGTAACAAGAGTAAGTCGAAACGTAGCAATTGTGACTGAACACACAAAAGAAAAGGAAATTGTGAGTGATTTCAGCAAAGCAATTTATTTGCTAAATTGATGAAGAAGAGGAAGCTGGCTCTAATGAAAGGCTGAAACCCTATTTATCTGAGCCGTAATGTTCAGGAAAAGACTATGACTCCAACCTGTCTACTGCATAAGTTTTCCTTTTTCCCAATGACAGCTGGAGCCCAGAAAAATGTATGTCTGACCACTTACTTCACCTGTGCTCCCACTGCTTGTTTTAAATATTCATTAGGCAGTTTTTGTTCCCAGCATCAAGTATAAGATCTGCTGCTGTTTCTCCGTATCAGCACCACCTAAGATCTTGCATCTGTCCCAGCGAATAACAATGGCTTGGCTTCCCTACCATCTTTGAAAGATATAGATATTATCCTTATGTCTTTTTGACCCCTTGTCATATGAAGCAAATGCAGGCAAATAATGAATGTGACAAACCCCAGTTGGTCCTGCCAGAACCTATTGACCTTTCAACAGCAATTAGTTCAGGACATTAGGGAGGAGTGCAAGGGAATGACTCATGGATGAAAAGATTTTTTTTCATCCCTGGTGTTTCTCTTGGAAAAGAATAGACAATACCTACGTTGACATGAGTTTGGGAGAATTTTCCCCACAGATGTGTGTATTAAGAGAAGAAGGGGAAAAAATATATATATTTTGGAAAAGTTGAAGGTGAACCTGTGTTGATTATCTCACTGATAACCTTCAGTGAATACTTGTTTCAATACATGCAGCTTGCAGCAATTCATGAATTTTATATCACTTTGGAACAACTGCACATGTTTCAAAGAACTTCCACTGTACAAATGAACCGGTATTTGATTCTGTTCACCCAAAGAAAGGAAAAGAAAAAAAAAACTATGTTCTATGTACTTTTTGGTATATCCTCATGTGACAAGTTCACTGGCTTTAGCTTATGAAGTGAAGTTTTTCTTTTTTTGTTTTGCTTTCAGCACTAAAAAAAGTTGGCTCAACATATTTCAACAAACTTACTTGGTATCAAAGGTAAAATGGAGAGCTAACTTTCATTTTTTCATAGTATCTTGGGACTGTGTGTGCAGTTCTTTTGTACTCTGCTCTAAAACCTCACTATGGCTTTTGTTTGAAGCAAATATACATGTACAAATCCATGTCTCTGCTACAGCTACTTTTCAAGGGGCCCATATCTAACATTTTATGTACATAATATGTAAAAATAAAACTGAGGAAAACCAAATATCATTTACTTTAAACAAACACTTATCCATCACATCTTGTTAAAAGAACATTGTATTCTGGCAGAAGAAGATCTTTACCCTCCTGTTATGTTTGTTTCTGACGTACACCAATAATGTTCCTGGGTCAATTTGACTCATGCAGTATTGTCAGAAACCAAAAGAATCCTCCAAAACATTTTTTGTATCTAATTATTAACTCCAATACTAACCATTTCAATCAATATTTGTGCAATGATGTTTTTTTTGCTTTTTTTTTTTACAAAAAAAGGATCAATGACGCCAACTTACCGTATATTCTGCACTATAAGGCGCACTGAATTATAAGGCGCACCTTCAATGAATGGCCTATTTTAAAACTTTTTCCATATATAAGGCGCACCGCATTATAAGGCGCATAGAATAGACGCCACAGTTATGTTGCCACCCGTCCGGTTTTGAACGGGACATGATTTGTTCCATTCACTACAAATATGGATGTCTAATAATAAAAAAATTGGTCCTGAGTTCTTTATATAGCATCTGCACTAGTCATTGTTTCACTCACGGTTTTGGTGTTGCGAAATTGTGCCCAACTGCTTTCTGGTTAACACAGACCAACCGACACGCTGCCGCCGCAGCTTCTGTCTCTCTTCCCCCCACGGCTTTAAATATATAGGCGCTGGTTCCTTGGTAACTCTAGCCGAAGCTAACCAGATAAATGTCTAAAGCTACTTTGTTGACATAAAGAATGTCAACAAAACCGTCTGATTCCAGTCGGCAAGGAGAGCCTTCCGCGACTGGAATGGGGCGACCGGAAGATGGTCACCCGTCTCCGTTCGCGCACAGCATGTTTGTGGAGAACATGGTGTCAGTCAAACTTTATTAACAAAACAGTTTTTTGACAACATCCCAGCATGCACTGCGCGCTTCTTCTTCGGGGAAAATGAAGTCGGCAGCTGCTTACTGTAGTTGCCAGACCTGTTGTGGCTCAATATTGGTCCATATATAAGGCGCACCGGGTTATAAGGTGCACTGTCGGTTTTTGAGGAAATTTAAGGTTTTTAGGTGCGCCGTATAGTGCGGAAAATACAGTACTCATTTACTCATTTGGGGTAAATGAGTAAGTGAGTAAAACACAAAAAGACAATACTTATCCTTGAAATTAATCGTTTGTAATTTTTTTTAATATTACATTTAGAATTTTTTTGTTATGGGTCAAATTGACCCGCTGATTAAAATCAAGACAAATGAGTCATGTAGAGAGTACTTATGTTTCTCCCACTTCTGCTGAGTGTTCACTCAGTGAGGATGGAATTTGCGCCGGGAACAGAAAAGGTTCCCCCTTTTGCCCTTCAACTTGACTGCCAGGTCAAATTGACCCAAACAATATCTATGTAATATGTAGACCCATGCAGGTGTTACAAATGTGTAAAATGAACCATTTTAAATTTATATGTAGCGTGTACTTATTAAGACAATAGAAAAACGTTTCATGCAGAAAAAATACTTCCAACTATTTAAAAAACAATTTTAAACTTTAAAACAGGTCAATTTGACCTGCAACATAAAAGGAGGGTTAATATAGATTTAAAATATGTTGACATGGATAATAGTTTGTTGCCTATTTTCCAACACATTGAAGCTAAAGAGAAATGAAGAGTTTTTGGCTTCCTTATTTTCTGTTTAGGGTGAGTCACATTTCTCATTGGAACAGTATATTTCCCCAGTTTTGCTTGGAATTTAATTATTTTTTTAAGTAGTTCATTATTCAAGTATAATTTTGTTCGTTTTTTCCCCCTCTAGCATAATAGAGTTTACTAAATTTAGGTTCAGAAAAGGCTGGTAGATGGAGATCTATTTATTGAAGACAAGTTGAGTGGATTCCTGTAATAATCAAATTTCTCATCTACATTTCAGGGTAGTTTAATGACAGAACTATTTTCTAAGTAATGTCCATTATTAATGTTTTGAAATAAGAACAGATCTCCACACCAGGGTTAGATTGTATTACCTCAAGGTTCACAGACCACAATGTATGTACCACTTCATAGATTAAAAATATTTAAATGACCATTCATCAAAAAAGGGAAGCAAATAGTTGAATTTAATAACTTACTTATAAGAATTCAATAACTTAATAATGTGATTTTCGTTTCAGTGATTCAGATTTTTTTTTTCAATGCACCAAAAATAATGTTGATGCAGTTGAGTACCAATCTCAAGCTGTAAAAGCTGTGCAAAACCTTGCCTTTTCTATGCTGCAAAAACTCAATCAACTAAATATAAAAGGTTCTTTACAGTACCCTTTTCTCCCCAAGTAATAAAAGAAAGATACACATCATTGTTTCTGTTTCTTCTCTTTTCATTTGTGTAAGATTATAGCCATTGCTTAAAACCAGCACTGAAAAAAATAATTCTTATCACAGGAACATCTCACCTACTAATTCCAAGAGTTCTGTTTGACGTCCCTTTTCTTTGAATCTTGGGTGTTGCAGTATGCTTCTATTTTGTTCTTTAGGCATTTTAAAGACAGCTTTTCTAGGGAAGGATAAAAGAAGCTTTTAATACATAAATAGCTGCACTTAGAAGTTTTGTGTTTTTAATAACAAAGCTAAACCTAACAATATTTAATCTCCTCCACAAACATATTAAATACACAAGTGTGGATGTACACAGTGTAGACTTAGGCTATACTGCGGTCTGTCTATATGCATATGTATTGTTTTGATGCTTGTCATTCTCAATAAAATGGAATTAACTTTTAAATCACATAAATCCGTTTACAATCTGCATGTATTGCAGAAACAGTAGGTTAATGACATGCAGTGTGGAGGAGGAAAGGGAGATTTGAGTTGCACATTGTTGGTTGATATGGATATACTGTACATTAAATATGATTGGAAAAAAAATCAGATATTGATTAGGCATGATTCTGTTCATAATGATGTAACTCATTAAAACATTAGTTTGTATAGAGGTCTAAGTAATTATAAATGCATTGTCAGCATATAATTACAAGTAAATGTAGACAAATGTAACTGTACAACTGTAGTATGGATGATGAATTAACATACATATTGTATATTTATAGATCATGCGGATTTTATATCCATAAGGGGTATATAAGAGTGCAGTGAAATTCAAAAAAACATTCACTATATGCACTATGTATATAGTCTTAGGCATTAATCTTGATACTATTCCGTAGTCCTTATTCCTTTTACAGTTTTATCCTATGGTTTTGTCTTTATATAAATTATTACACAACAGATTAAAACAGGGATTGAATGACTTAGCTTGCGGTTTTAAAATGAAAGCTGTTTAAATGTTTACTTTAAAGTTTGCCAGTCTGAAAAAAAATGTCAGTTCTAAGACGCTGGAGTTGAATGTCGAAGCATTTATTCTGGAACACTTAAATCTTATATAAACCATGAAAATGGCCTTGTGTCATTGAACAGACAAATACAAAATGTTTCATGTGGGAGGCTTTGCTTTTTGCTGAAATGACTATTGACATATACAACATACACAACAAAAATTAGGTACATTGTGGTATTGTAAAATGTGAAAAATCAATTTCAGTCTGGGAATACTTAAAAAGTAATGCTATGCATGACAATGTGTGCATGTTATCATTTCTCTGTCAATCCGGTCCAAAAGCAGGAAACCAAAAATAATTGCTCAGTCCATAAGCTTTTGTGGGAACAGCAAATGCTTGCCCAATTTAAGTGTGTTTCTTTTTTTTTTTTGGTGAAAAGTTGACTGTAAAGTAAAGTTGAATGCAGATAATGGTTAGAGTTTGTGAGTGGGTCTAGTAAGTACAATATGTCAATGGTGGTACACTCAATGGTTTATCTGGTGCACTTGTTATGTTGCTTGTTAACAAATAAAAGATAAGCCAATTATATTTTTGGAAACTGTGCATTTAGGCATATGGACATGATGAAAATTTCTTGCTGAAGTTGCAATCAATAAAATTTTATTTGTATAGCACATTTCAGCAGCAAGGCATTTAAAGTGCTTTACACAATTTAAAATAAAAATAAAAACAGAAAGAGACAGAGAGTTTGAAAAAGATTTAAAAAGACAAAAACATTATTAAAAGTAAAAATAAAAATAAAAACATTCAGTTTATTCATAAGCAACTCTAAACAGGATGGTTTTAATTTGATAAGGATTTTAGCTGCAGCGTTCAGATGCTACGGTCAGAATGTGTCATAAAATAAAAAAAAACTCATCACACCTTGTATCAACAAATCAGGCTTATGGTGATGTTCTAGTAATGAATCTTCTGCGCAGATTCAACCTGGAAGACTCTTTAGCCTCACCTGCCTCATCATTGTCACTAAAATTTTTTTAATCGCTTTTTTTCTCTGTCTGAGTCTCCTCAGATTGAAATGGTGTGGGAAATATTTTACTGGTAAAATTTTACTTGATACTGGTTTCGCAGTATCCATAGAATTATTGAAACAACACAGCCTGGTTAAGTATTATTGCTGACAATGGCCATCCACTTTATTACCACAATGCACCCAATTTATCAGAGGACGACAGTAAACCATGTCACTTACAAAAATATCAAAATTAAAGATAACCCTGCTACATTGTCTTCCACAGTCGCTAAAGCTTATTAATCCAATGGATATCCTTTTTGAGGAGGTGGAACAACAGATTCATCACTGATATAAACAAACATGGAGTAAAAGTGCGATGGACAAAAAATTCAGAAGGTTTCAGACATCTAGTGAAATCAGTGTCGTGAAGAATAAAGGCAGTTCTGAAGGCAAACATTAGTACATCCAAGATCTAGCAAGATGCATCTCAGTCTCTGCTCAAGCACATTTCTATTGCTGTGCTTGCTGGCAGCTGTTGAAGACATGTCTTGACTGAAGGAACAATGAACTCTGAAATAGCATCGGTTCTCTTTCTAATGGACCTCCTTTTTTAATATTTAATAGACACAGTCACTGCCTTTCTTTGTGTCTTGGCTTCTATTCCAAGGACAAAGAAATATCTTTCTTGAAGTGCGCAAAAAAAAAAAAAAAAAGGTTCGAGATATTCACAAAGTGACTGACAGTCAGATGCACACACTGCTTCAGCTCAATGTTTATGTGTGTATTTTTGTGTATGCACATCTGTGGGTTTAGTACCTGGTGTTGTCAGGTTTGTGCCCCAGGCGACTTATAAAGCAGCAATCCCTGTGCCCGAGGCCACAGTAAGGCCTTTGCGGTCTCCTAATGGAGCCATGGGACTGTTTGTGTGCACGGAAGATGGTGTGTGCATAAGAACAGAGACAACCGTTTGTCATTTCATTTGTGTATGTCTTCAATAGGACAGCTCCCTATATGCCGGGGCAAAAGAAGGAAGAGAAGGAAACCTCATATAAAAGAAAAAAAATCTGGCCGTGGTTGCACAAAATATTCTCTGGTGTATCACATCTTTGGTCTCAGGGTGTATTTGTCCTTATCAAGAGGAGTAAAACTTTTTTTTTTATCTTACCTTACCTCAGAGCTTACTTAGATTTGTGAAATATTTTAGGCAAGCGTTGATAACTCCTCTTTATCTAAGTTTTTCTGCAATGCGGCCATTGTGTGCCAGAATGCTGCTGGCACATCAAGCGCTTTCTGGGAGCCTAAAGCATTGTTAACAAGTCTGCAGCACAAATACTAGTGAAGGCTTGAGGATGGATGTGAACCTCCACTGAGGAGCTAAGAAATGTAAATGTGTGCCTGATTGTGTGTGTGTCTTGCTAAATGTGCAAGAGTTCTGTCCATTGCTCTAAAATTGTCCAGGTCAGAGATATTTATTGAGCTACTTTAAATGTGTGCATGTGTGCGTGTGTGTGTGCACATCCTCCACACAATGCACTATAGCTAAATGTTATTGCTGGAGTTTAAACTTACAGACTTTATTTCCCCATTACCAGATGCTTCCACTTCCCCTGCCTATTCCTCTACCTCATATTCATTTTCATCTGCTCATCCACCATTTGGATTCATATGCAATCCCCTTTCAGAACACATTGCCTGTAATTCTCTGCTTCTCTTGGGAAGCACCAGTCAGGAAACCACTTAAACGTCAGGCTACATAGGGTGTTATTGCATTTTGACATGCTTCATATTATTTCACCTTCAATTTTGCTGCTTTGACTAGGGACGCCAGATTTTTCTTTCTCCACGAATTTCCTCGTCTCACCTTTTGTCCTTATCTTCCTGTCATAATGTTTTCAAGGTTGGAGGGCATAGCAGCAGGACATATTGCGCTGCACTTTCCAATTTCCATGCTTTATTCATTTATTGATAGTCCCAGGTACAATAAAATTGAGCTGCAACAGCAGAAAGGGACAAGGGCAAAAAAGTGGATAGACAGTGGGAGATTACTCACGACACACTGATGTTGCACGTCGTGGCCAAAGCTAGAAAAGAGTCAAGTGATCTAATTTTCCACGCTAAACTTTATCTCACCCCTGCTTTACCCTCATCTTCAAATGAATTTACAGGGTATTGATTGGGTTTTGCCCAGAGTGGAGGCACATTTAAAGTTGGTGTTTTAAGAAGAGCTAAAGTAAACCCAGAACAAATTGTCCTGAAATATGTCCAGTTTGCTTTGACTGGCATTTGTTTTAGTTGTTTCAGGAGATGATGGTGAAGCTTTTAAAACGGTCTGCAAAGAAGGAAACTGGAGTGGCTGAGAAATTTAATCTTAAGTGTAGGGTGCAAATATCAAATTGTTTTCCATAAAGTAAAGAAAACATCATCCATGCTCTGGGTTTATCTCTGGAAATGGGGCTGAGACTTTTGTGAAATTTGTTGCAAACAACTGTGTGACAAACTCTATTGCAAACTGAAGTCAAACTGTAGCCAAAGTATTTGCTGGTGATTGGACTAATTATCATAATTATTATTCTCCTGTTTTTAAAATGCTATTCACAAAAGTATCAATATGACAAAACTGGAAAGCTGCTTAGTGACAACCCATTTGGCAAGTGATCCTCACTAGTAAGTATTTCTTGTTCTGTAGTCAGTAAAAACCGTTTTAATTTATGTGCATATAGTACCTATTCTACCTACAAAAAAAATGCTATTTGTGAAATTACCATAAATTGTTTGTATTGTTTTGTTTCCTGAAAGATTTTGTGTTTTTAATGTAAGGGCTGATGAAACGTCTTGAGCATTGTGAGCTTGCAGATCCCAATAAAGTGTACCTTCGACTCAAGAAACACAAAATAACTGAAAGTGCTTTGCAAAAAAAAATAGGGAACAGGAAGAAAATAAAAACTCTGAGACATCAAAAAGATTAATGAACACAACATAAAAGACAACAGAATATTCAAAATGACTAAGTGTGGGCAAATAAGTCAGTAAGACATGATAGAAGTAAATAACTGAGCCAATCTTGAGCTTTTAGGAGTAGGTTTAAGCTTCAGTAAATGGATTTAACATTTTGTTTCAGAGCTCCAAAGTAAAGAAACGCCATCATTTTTCTATTAGTAAATATATAATTTTAAAGAATGTAGATGTAAAAGGAAAGACATGCAAACATTAGTGTATGCTCCTTGCTCAGTGCAGGAACTGCTGTTCAAACTTTTTACCTCCATAAAAAAACATAGACTTAATTCCTTATCTAAGCTATTTTCACCTTTTTCTTGTAAAGTGACAGTAACAATTATATTTGATGATTGTGCTTCCAATACCTGACAGGCAGCAGTCAAATGGTCGGTGTTTGAATCAGTTTCTGACCACTCTGGCATTCCCAGCCAGCTATTCTGCTTCTGCTGCTCAGTCTGCCCATCTCCCCTGACTCTCTGACGGGCAGATGTTTGGGTTGCAAGGTGAGTAGGTGAGTCCACTGGGAGTCGTCTCCCCAGTAATTGGCTGTCACACACAGCTTCCCAAAGTTGGCAAATCGGATTTCTTGGCATCCATGAGCACTGAGGGCAAGGCCGGGGATATTATGGCAGGGTGAAGGCTTTAACTGCAGGTATAAGTATGTGTGCTTAACCTCTTACCAGAACTCGCTGTTCCGCTACCACTTATCGGCGTCTTCACCTGTCTTTTTTCATTTGAAACCCTTTACTGATGTACTACTTGGAAATATCTTACTTTGGTTATCTCTCTGTATTTTTCTTTTTCTTCCTGTGATGCGGTTGATATTTGCTAAATATCAGCATTTAAATTTGCCAGTATTTTCAGCTCTGTTTTAGTTTTCATTTCAATCAGTATTATTCAGTTTATTTTCATCTTTAAGTTTGGGGGAATTTAAATATCTCCATATGCAAAGATGCTCAGGAGCGAACCTACTGAGGACTTGTTGCAGTTGTTTGTGGTTACCTAACTCAACACAGAAGTATGTAGATTTGAAATAGCGATTGAGCTACCAGTGTCTTGGTTGAAATGCCACAGCAGCTTATTATGCTTCTCGACTCACATGATCAAACACCATCAGGAGACAAGTAAAAATTGCAAGACTCATTTTATAAGGATAAATAGCAATTGATTTCTGGTAATAAGTTTGCTGCACAAAGAGGTGAGTAGGAGCTTGTGACCTTAGGGTCACTCAGTACCTCAATACTTTTTACCATCACTGTCCCTGGTTATCTTTAGATATTACACCATGTATTGTTGCTTTATAAGTTCAGTATATATTTTCTTTATTGTTTTGTGTAAAGAAACAAGCTTTATTTCTTGAGACATGAAAAGCAATTAAGCGGGTCGAGTTTAGGTCGACATTTGTACCCATTATGATTTGCTGTCATTAATCAAAGCAAATTAGGTTAGGGTTAAGCATAACACACAATTCCCTTTGCGTATTTACACATGGAGCATTCAAGCCAACTGAAGTATAAGCAGACAAGAATATGTTTAGCTAACTATGGATAACGTGGTTTATCAGCTTGTCTTTTAACCCAATTAATGTAAAAGACCCTTGTGACAGTTAGTAATTCTAATAATTAAAAAGAGTCATTGGCACCATAATAAAGAAATAATAATACTGATGAAGTGATCTGAAATACCATTTCTGCAAGAAACTAAAGCTAGATTTTTTTTTTTAAAGTAGCCTCAAAAAAGAACAACTTTTTAAGAAAAGTTGTTCTATTTTGTGTGAGTCACAGATTTTAAAACAACATTCACCTGTGATAATAAACATTAAATCTTCTCTAAATTAAAAAAGCATTTCGCAACTGATTTCCCACCAGTCAAATTCTGGTGCTGAGAGATCACTTCCAGATCCGACAGAGTTCTGCGACTTTCACAGACAACAAGATGCCAGCTGCTACTACTTTTGATTGGATTTCACGCAGCTCTGCTCATTCTGTTGGATTTTGTTGTGGTAAAAAAAAAAAAAGCTTCCGCTTTTGTCACACCTTTGTATCCACACAGGATGAGGACAAAATCACTTTTCCACACAGCTTAGGTGTCCGTTCTGAGAGGTTATCTTCCGCTTCGGGGCATTAAAAAATAAGGTTTCATGGCTGAAGTCAAAAGGTAATTAATGATTGTTCCAAAAAAAACGGTGGGAGAAAAATCTGAAATAGTGTATGATTTGGCCCACGATCGTCCAGAAATACTTGACAAAAACAAGTCAGAAGGGTGATAGGTTTTTTTAATATTTAAGTTTTTTAGTAACAGATGATGCAGTTAGTGAAATGAAAAAATGACAGCAATTGTAGCATAAAGAATTTCTAAATGATACACCTTACTCTTTATAAGTACTTTACCTAGAAGCAACAGATGAAGCAATGAAGAATGATCTGTTAGTTTATCATTCCAGAAGTAGTTTGTGATTCATGTTTACTTTCTGAGGTTCCAATGAGGATCTTATCAGTATAGAAACTTTAATTCAGAACCAGCAGTCGCTCTTTCTGTCGTTGAGTGTCACTGCAATCCCATTCTAGGAATGGGCACCGAGCGTGGACTGCAAGTTAAAGAAGCCAGGAGAAGACACTGAAGATGTTGATAAGGGAACTAGAGGCAGAAAAAGTAAAAAAAAGTTTGGCCAAAGTCCAACTTCCATCCTATTTCTGATTGGCCAGTAGGCCTGTCCAGTGCAACTGGTAGTGAAAGCTGCGCCTTTGTCGGATTCAGAGGAATGTCAGATAAATCTCTGGTTGCCCCAGATATCTTTTTTTTTCACAGGTATCCGGCAATGTTATCAGCTCTGTATGTTCTATTTAGGTGTTTAATACTTATTTTATAAGCAGTAAATTCTGCTGAATGAGCGTTGTTATTCTTTTTAGTCACCACCACACACACACACACACACACACACACACACACACACACACACACACACACACACACACACACACACACACACACCAGTGTTCACGCAGTCATGATTAGATAGAAAGTTATTGTCTCATTCGTTCATTTTATCTAGTCCACATAAACAGACACAAAAAACTAGGTTTAACACAGATTAAAATTTCACCAAGGTTTTATAAATTCTTTAGGACAGAGTGTGAAAATTTAAGCTTTCTCCTAAAGTCAGAACAAAAGGTTCTAAAACTTTATCCGCTAAATAAATCAGGCTGTTCCAGGGAGAATAAACTGGCAGCTTTCCCAATTTACTCTCTGCTGAGGAGCCTTTTGATGTAAAATCTTGATAGCGTCCTGACAAATTCACTTTTATTTTTGTCAAAGGTGACTGTGAAAGCGGTTACAAAGACCATCTGGGGTTACATTTTCTCGTCAGCCAAACAAACAAAGAAATGTACTAAAAAGTAAAATCTGGAAGATAAATCTGCTGCAACTAGATGGTACTACAAAGTGAAGTGAAGTGAAGACTATACTTCGGGTTTTTGTGTGTTTTTTTTTCAGTGTTAATGCTGACTTACTATTATAATGTCAATTTTCTCACTTTCATCCATTTTCTCTAATTATAGCTTTAGCCAAACTGTATTATTAGCTGCCTTATTTTTTTTTAAATTCAATTGCATTTGTCTTAGATGTTGAGCTACATTCTGTTCTTAACACCACAGCAAGAGCACATTCCTTTCTGTGATCAAGCAAAGACCCTTTATATGGCTAGATGAAAGCCAGGAACTTGAACTGGTTTGATAACACCCGACGAGCCAGCAGCAGACCTGTCAATATGGGAATCCTTCAGCCTGAGGCACTTTGGAAACATGAATGCACCCAAATGCACAGAGTAGCACAGTGTTCGGAGCACAAGGCAGCCTGATGCAAGTCCTCTGCAGTGAGTTCTCTGCTGCAGATGGTCTTGTGTTTTCACAACCGCCAGTTTCACTTTTCCTACAAATTAGCACAAGGCATTGTGTTGGTAAGCATGCAAATCATATTTACCATTTGCAAAAAAGGAAGATGCTCAGAGGCACAGGTGTACCCAGAGAGAAAGAAGGAGTGAATAGAGAAAGGATGAAAGAGGAAGAAAAAAAATCCAACTGAGGGATGGGAAATTGGAGAAATGAAGGGGTGAGAGTGAGGGACGGTGCAGAAAAAAACGACTTGGAAGGTTTGCTCTGGTACTGTGAGTGTCTGTGATCCAGAGATGATCTCTTTGTGTAATTGGATGTGAATACACAGAATAATCTTATATAATGTTCAAATGAATACACAATAACACACACTATACAAAGAAAGGCAAGTGATGAAAAATTTGCATCCACATCGAAGGCAGACTATTTTTTTCAACAAACTAAGTGATGCATTTGTGTGCAAATTGGTTTGGCAAGGAGATTAAACAATGAAGGAAAACTCAGAAATACATAAGGCTCACAGGTTAGTAATTAATAGGAGGAATGTGAAGCTGTTAGCTTTAGAAGATCATTCTGTGGGTGAGCGGGAGAGCGTCAGGAGACTTCACCTAAGCAGAGCAGCTAATATACAGCTGTGAGCTCACAAGCACCGCGGCTCCAAGGAATTTTGCCTCCCTCGTGGATGAGCATAAATTCATCTTCTTCTCTCATCTTCCAGCAGGAACATCCTCTACAGCGTTCGCCCTGGGTTCACGTCGAGGGGGTTAGGGACAGCTGCTCACCTACCCAAGTGAAAATTAAATGTAACAATATTCTTAAAGGAACTGCAAAGAAATACTTGAGGATACAATGAATGAATGTTAAAAAATCTTGATCACAAATTCCTATTTTGTGATTTGAACAGTATTCCACTTTTTTTTTTCCTGTCCATATTTGCCTTTGTCCCCTGGAATGTAAAAAGATAAGGATGAAATCTCTATCAGAATATAATACGTTTAAAAAAAAAGCGGAAAAAGACTTGAGAAAAGGATCAGAGGAAAACAGGCACAGGCACAAGTTCTCCTTATGACGAGGTAACAGCATTTCTATCCATGCAATATAGTTTGACCGCATGAGGCCCGGCGGGAGACACAAATCTTCACTAGATCAAGCATTGAACTGCACCATTGGTTTTATGAACTAATAAATCAGCATACGCCTGTGTTTTATTCATGCTGCTATGCATTCGTTTTATGTATTTTAAACTGTATGTGAAGATATTTTACCTAGTGGTGAAATGGTTCTGGAAATTTTTAAAAATGAATCTAAACAACGCACATACTGTGGGGATTAAAAATAATTATTATTCTATGACAAAGTTCCAAGAAGACAAAAAAACTGTGTTTTAGCATGGATAAGCTTCTTCTTCTTCTTGGGGTTTTGGAGCCTTACAAGCCTTATATTCTAACTTAACTTGGCAAATTTGAATGATTGTATGTTAATAAATTATTTAGCTTTTAGGGTTTTTCTGAAAAGTCTGATAATTGCCTAATTTTATGTATTTCTTCTGTTACGTAAGCAGATATTCTATCTTTTTTGTAATATTTTAAACTTTTAAGTTGGAATAAATACAAATAAAAATGAATGAAACACTGGCATTAGATGTGTCAGCTAATGTAAAAATTCTTCCCAATGACTTTGTACGTTGTATTGTATCACACAATGATCTTAGTCTGCATGGTGTCAGATCAACATACGTGAAGTTGTCAGTATGAAACCAGTATTTTGCTGACTGCCACCGAAGGAAATAACAGTTTCCCTGATTTAAGTCTCCTCTTTTTTATATAAGGTTTATCATGGCAAACTGTTTCTTCTTCCATGACTGACACAAACTAGCTGATGCTCAAGGCATTTGTAAAACCATTGCATTTATTGAGCTCATCAAGTTGCTCCCTCAAGACCTTCAAAACCTGAGGGTAAAACCATCTTGTTGCACCATCGGAAGTTGCAGCAACAGCTTAACATCTCTCATGGGGGTCAAGAATTTGGGTCTGCCTGAAGGAATGGTGTAAATTATTAAATGTTTTGAAAAATATCAAAAGGCTGAGTGTTCAAGCTATTTTAAAATTTGATGTGTGCTGTTCCCATCAAATAAATAAAAAGAAGAATGAAATCTCATTTGTCGACCCAACCGATCGTGATTTGTCTTTGTTAATGGTTGCAAGAAGAATAAAACTGAAGGAAAGTAGGTCATTTCATCAAGTATTTTATACTATGTAGATTAAAACAGAATGAATTGTGATTCGTTTTTAAGACGCTTCATGTTTTAACGTCCTTTTGTCTTTGCTGAACAGTCAATGAACTTTTACAATTGACAATTTAAAATGAAATACCGTTCTTCTTGTTTTGACAATGTTTTTAATTTTCCACTCTGAAATACGCAAATCACTGCTGTGAGACATTTTTCAACCTTTTACTTTGGAAGATTTTTTTTTTTTAATTGAAATAAATATGTATATTTATATGGTGAATCTATATCGCACAACAAACCTGTTCAGTCAGGCTAATATTTTTCAAAAAAGTACCTAAAAGATGTCAAGAGTAACAATTTTTAGTTACTGTGAAATTAAATTGTGCCTTCGACTGACTACTACATCGCTAAACACTGGTGAATTCGAAATATATGTTTAGTCTCCTTTGTTTTCAGGAACGTATTATTATTATTATTTTTTAAATACTGAAACCCTTCTCACATAAGATGATCTCTTGATGCTTCAGCTATTGTGGTTTCCCTTGGTCAAGCAAAAGAAAAAGTATGGAAAGAGAAATTAGCCATAAAAATGATCAAAGGCTTACACTTGAAGTTTATCAGAGATAACCAGAAGACATCACAAAACTCTACTCAGTTGTTCGACTGAGCACTTGATCTAAGGAAGACACAACATACACCGACATCCTCTTGTTCTTTGAGTGGAAAGATGCTTATCAAGATGGCAACAGGGCACCCGGACTTAAGAGTTGTGATGTCACGTGGAAACTCTGTAATGGCTTTTGAAAGCAAAAGCTATATCTATTATACCCCCATAACAAAGTAATGGGACTTACACTTTGACTCCAAACTACAAGTACAGGGAGGCCAAAGGTTGCCAGTGGGCTGGATTTGGTCTGCAGGTCTTAAACTCCAAATGTGCTTTGAGATGGTATTTGTTGTGTGTTGAGGCTAAATAGATAAACTGAACGGAACTGAATTAAAAAAATTGTCCACACCATGTTGACAAGTCAGTGACCACAGCTTTGCATTCAAATAGTTTAGTAATGCAACACATTTTAAATTTGAAACATACACAGGATGTGTGTGTCGGTGCATTCAAGATTTCGATAAATAAGTTAATTTGTAGTAAAAAGAATAGGTCTCACCTAGCAATAAGAGTGCCATTTGTGTTTCTTTGTCCGGTCACTGGTCCTCTTCAATACTTCACCCAGCCTATTAGAGGCATTCGCCTCAGTGTTAGCCAGAAACTCAGGGAGACATGCTGATAGAACATAGTGACTGTCACTTCAAATCATAAAGTGAACAGAAAAAATGCCATTTCTTTTATTGCGAAAGCCTTGGGAAAGAAATGATGAATCATCCCCATGCTGCTTGCAAAATTCTTTAGCAGTTTCCAGCTAGGACAAATTCACTGAACTAATGTTCAAAGGCACCAGACAAGACCACCAGTGTCTAATACTTACATTAACAGCTAGCAACATTCAAAATGACTGAATGGAGGGAGCAAATATCAATGTGATGATCCAGGATGTTCTCACATCACAGCTAAGAAAAAAAAGATGCATGTGGGTATATAACAAATCTTTCACTTTACTGAACTTACGTTATGTTTTTTAAAAATATTATATATATTTAACTGCATTGTCAATGCTTTTCTGCTGAAGAACATAACTACAGCTTTATAGAAAAAGCCCTTTATCTCAAAAAGTTGCATTTCATTTCCTGACAGAAGAAACACTTGCTGAATCTCTCTGGTTTTCTTTCCTGATGAACCCAAAATAAAAGAATAAATTCTTGCACATCTTGTTTGCTGCAAAAATAATAATAATCTTCTGCTTTTTTTTAAGAGGAGCTGTTGCTTTAAGACATTAAATCAAAGATATATTTTTGTTGACCAGAGGGAATAAGTGCTCTATTTCTTGACCAAGTCCCAATATGTTAACACTGCAGTCAACTCCAACAGTCTGGGAACATCTCCAAGCCATTTTCTGACATCAGTCCAACATTTGGTTAAGTGCATGGTGGTCTTGATTTGAACCAAGCAAAGGAGAGAAAAGTTCAGTTTTGTGTTTTGTTCAGTGATATTAACACTTTGCAGTCAGAGATTCAAATGCATGATGATTCTCAAAGAATAGCTATGCCAGAGTAGTGCCTATAACATACATAACTATTTCAAGGTCACACATTTTCTTTGTTTAAATGAAATGTGACTACAACTCAATGATTGCTCTCAGTTCTATGACTCCACTCCATCAGAGTTTTTGATATGTCAGCCACAGAGGCTCAAAATAGTTCACCACGGAAACTGGACAGTTCTTTCTGACTGTATCTGTGCCCATGCTCCTTTCAATGGAATATATATTCTATAAACTCCATGCATCCACTCCCACCATCAATTTCTGCAGCCTGTTGCAATAAGCATTTAATCAATTAGTTGTGTGTAACACGGGGGAAAGAACCCGGATTGTGACTGAGGACGTGGCCCTAAAGCCAACTGGTAGACCACTGAAATATCAAGTGGTCTAGAGTTTCCCAATTAGAAATACCCAGGTAGGTCTGGCTGAGAATGATGAAACAGAAATAGTATACAAAATATATTTTATTTACATTCTTTTACAATATTAAAAATAGACTATTATTCTAATTAAAAACTCAAAGCTCACAGACCCAGGACAAGAGTAGGAGCAATCTGAAACTTAACCAAAAACAAATACAAACCAAATTAGTAGAAACAAAACACAAAATAATGTTAAACAAACCAAACCAAATCCCACATTGCCCCAACCCAGT
>CAEGAF010085148.1:0-16336 GCA_903067075.1 Micropoecilia bifurca | reverse complement strand
ACTTAAGTACAAGAAAATTCAGATACTTTAAGACTTTAACTCAAGTAACATTTCAGTCAGTGACTTGGACTTTTACCAAAGTCATTTTGGAGAGGTAACTATACTTTTACTTGACTATGAGATTTCAGTACTTTATACAACACTGAGCCAAAGTACTAGCTGTTCAGGGTTGTGTCTCGGGACAGTCTTCGTGTTCACATCAGGAGAAGAGACCATGAAGACCATCTGAATTTTGAGAACTTATTGAACAGTGGAACTGTCTCCGATCAAAGAGTGAAAACATGTATTCATCAAGAAATGGAAATGGAAATTTCTTTTGCCTTTTCCATACATGTGCATTTTCGTCCTATAATGAATTGTTGTTTTTTCTTTTCCTTGCACATGCGTTTTCATCAAGAAATCTCTGTCTTGTTTTTCCTTTTCCTTATATATGTGTTTTTGTCAATAAATTTATATCTTTTCTTTTGCGTTTTCCTTAAACATGCATTTTCATCACAAAATTTACATATTTTGTTTTGTCTTTTCCTTGTGCAAGTGTTTCTTTGACATTGCCTTGTTTCCTCTTTTTACTTTTCTTTTTGCATGCGTTGTCTTCAAGGAATGTTTAAATGCAATTGAGGGGCAGTGTCATCAGGCTCAGTTTCTGCTGATTGGTTGGTTAGCCTCACAGCTTACTTTGCTGCAACAAAAATGTCTAGCAGTTTATCAGAGAGCTGGAGCTTAGCATCTTTGTTTGAAAATAAGCTTAAAGTCCTTTTTTTGTGTGTGGCGCTCAGACAGAAAGTGTGTTTACTCCGTGGCTCTCATGGACTCAGGTTCACTGTCAGGTTTTTCATGGTTTTGATGAGTCGGCTGCTGAAGTTGACTTCTGGTTGGAGCTTCAGGAGTCCTCCGTTTGCCCGGACGTTGCACGGTAAGTTAAAGCTGATGTTTGTTTTTCAACTATCCTCATATTTGATCGTTTAGAATATTAATGAAAAGTTAATGCATTTCAGTAAAACAGCTCACAAACCATCTATAGACAAACTGTCGTTTCAAAGCATTTATTTGTATTTATTTCTACTTTTGTGATTTCAGCTAATGAAAGAAAATCATTGAAGATGCTTTCATTTCTTGATGAAAACACATGTTTAAGGAAAAACAAACAATTTTGATTTCTGCTTTTATTTTTAATTATGTAAGTTTTGGTATCCCATACCGGAGAAATCGCTGCACCTCTGTCCGCTGCCATATCCACAAGAATAGGTCCTTGCAGCCAAGGTGTATACAGGAAAAAAGATACAGGATGGAGGACAGGAAACTTTCTCTTTAACTGTTGACATGAACTGGGTCATTTTCACCTTGATGCTCATTGTTGCCAACAGTAATAATAAAGTGCCATCAGGCCAAAGATATTACATTAATGGACATTCAACTAATGCAAACTCAAAGATATATAATAAGAAAACTCAAGCATCCATATGTGAATATACAATTAAACAACATTATACAAATAACTAAATTTAAATGTTACATTATTTGACACAACCTCAATGAAACACCATGAGCAGAGAAGGCTTTCTGGCTCAAGTTAACGTATGAGGACTTTGGCGCCATCATGTGGCCAGAAAAAACAGAATGGCGGCAGCCGGCGGCGCATAATCGCAAAGGTATTACTCAATGGAAAGCAATTAAAGATGCAACCGAAATGCAGCTACAAATAACAGAATTTAAGGTAAACTCATGGGCGTAAATCCCAGGGGGGTGAGAGAGGTCCGGACCCCCCAATCTTTCAAAAGTCCAGAATGGTTCCCCCCAAAGAAGTCATGAAACAAACCTTTTTAGTTGAAAAATATCAATATAAAAAGGCAATAGAAACAAAGAACTAAATAAATCTCCCATTCAACTAATTTTTGGAGGAGTAACAGTAGTGCTGAACTGTACAGGCTCAGTTAGTGAGGAGCTTGCTGTTGCTGTGGCTCTGCAGCACAAACAAAAAGCTAGTGATGGACAGATGAAGCAATGAAGCTTTCCAGCCCTTGGTTTGCAAAAAGCTTCATTACTCGATGCTTCATTCATCCCTCACTAGTGACATCTGCTGGCGAAACTAACCTTATCACTCAGTTGGATTATACTTCCAGAAATTAGTAATGCAATTTTGTCGCAAAGTTTTCATCAAACCTATGTTTAAAAACAGGAGAATCAATGAAATCACATTTAATTGTCACATGTTTTAATTATTAAAATGATTTGTAGCCAATCCAATCCTGGTTGGATATGTTGCCTGTCAGTGGTTGTGTTGTTTGGGTTTTCTTTTATGTCATAGACTGATTTGACAATAAAGACATTTGATGTCTTAGTGCAGCACTTGTTTGGGCATTTGCTTTTTCTTGGATTTCTAATTGCTCTGATCCCTTATATGTAGCTACATGCAGAATTTTAGTCTTGCAACAGCATTGAATCTGTTTCTGCTGTGCAAGACTGATATATATCTTTGCTAATCAAACTACAAATAATAGTGGAAATTTCCAGAAGGCGAGAAATTGGGAGGTGGAGGGGTTCATTATTTTTATTTAGGAAGAATTTTATTGTGAGGATCATCTCAAAGTATTCCAGATGTCAGAGATTTTCCTCTTGCTGACTCCAGACTATCAGTAGATTTTATTTGTGTAGCATATTTCAGCAACAATGCAGTTCACAGAGATTTATATCATAAAATCACAAAATCATAAAGTCACCAAAACACCATAATTGACAATTGAGAAAACCTGTAACAAATATTACATTTTGATGAGTACCATCATCAACACACATCAACTATGTTGGCCAATGTTCCTTTTATTTTGGCCACTTCTGAAGACAAACCTTCTTTCCTGATGCAGGCCAGATGTCTAGTGATGGGTCATCTGGTCATCTGAATCCAGGCTTCGAGGCGTGTACAGACACAGAGTTAAAAGGGGGCGTGTCAAGTGAAGCCCCGCTTCGACGTGACTGACAACAAACGATGCGCATTGCAAGGGTCACTGATTGCTTCATTTTGCGTGTCGGTTTTCAAAATAAAAGCGTGATGAGCCGTGCCGCTTCCTGGGTTATTGTATTTAATCGCGCATCAGAGGATATTTGTTTTCAGCAATGGCTGAAATAAAAGGAGCCTTGACCAACATAGTTCATGTGTTTTATTGATTTTGATGACGGCACTCATCAAAATACACTGATTATGGTGTTTTTTATGACTTTATATTTGTGTGATTTTATTATGTAAAGCACTTTGAAACTGCATTGTTGCTGAAATGTGCTACACAAATAAACTTGATTGAAATGGAGCCAGCAAAGGGGGAAAAAAATCTGACATCTAAGAATACTTCGAGATGATCACTCACAAGGTTGTGAGCTAGAAGGACCTACAAAGAAATAACTTAACTGGAGCCACTAAAGAAAGTTACAGCTGGACTCAGACATGCAAGAATAACTGAACCTGGGGTGAAGAAATAACTAAGAAATAAACATTACTAGAAACACGACATGCGATAGACTGGTGGCCTGTCCAGGGTGATCCGCCTCTCGCCTGGAAGCTGGACATAGACTCCAGCACCTCCCGACCCCACTAAGGGACAAGGGTGTAAAGAAAATGGATGGACACTACAGAGAGGCTGAATTAAAGAATAGGACTAAAGAAATAACTTAGCTAGATTCAATAAAGAAAGATATGCATAAACTCAGATATCTAAGAAATAACTGAAACTATGATGAAAAATAAACATAGATAGAGATACAGGGGGACTGAAAAAGGAAAGCAAAGCAAAAACAATCTAACCATAACAAATTACCTCCAAATAATAAAACTAAACTAACAATGGAGGGCGAAACTAAAGTGAACTAAAACATAATGATAAAGATGCAAAAGTAAAACCAAACCCAGAGTCCAGCACATTTTAATTTATTTTAAAAACGCCACACAGAAGAAAATACTTGAAGCAGGGTCAAATTTGCAATTTTTACTCGCATAATATTGCCTTAAAAGTAGAGAAGCCTTGACAATAGTTGCTAATTTTGTTAAATTCAAGCTTGTGACGTCCGAGTTAGACGACAACACAACAGGACAACAACCGATGGAAATGAAATGTGTGTCACAAAAGGAGCCCGGAGGACGAAGGATGCTAAGTGTTGCTAGCCGGTGGTAAGTTTGCTTATTAATCATCTTCATTTAATTATAAACAGTCCAGTAAAAATATATAACTTATGTTGGTTTCTTAAATAAATATTTGATCAATTGTATTGTGACTTTGTTACAGCCCCTGGCCTCTTGAGGCTCCCTTTTGTTATACAGGATCAGCTGTGGGAGCACATCTTCCTGATTGGCTGTCTGAAGGCTGCTGGAGAGCAGCTACACCATTCGACCAGCAGAGGATTGTCAAGCCAATCAGCCGTTGATGAGGCTCACCTGCACCCTATAAAAGGCTCCTGAATCCATTCCTCTAGTGGGGCAGCTAGTTGGAAGAGGTTTTGTGAAGCTGCCCCCCTTTGTTTGGCGGTTGCAACTGCTTTAAGCAGGTTTTTGAACTAGTTTGTTCCTGTTTGTTCAATTTAGCAATTCTGACTTTGCTCTAGCTAACTATACAAGTTAGAAGATTGTGTTTGGGAGGCTTGGTTCTCTCCTTACCTTTTCCTTTGTGTGATTTGTTTTCCCCTTTTGGGTTATTTTGAGTGTATTCTGAATAGACTTGTTTGAACCCTTTTGTAACTTTAATTTGCATTTGATATTCTTGATTTTAATTCTTTTTGTTTTGCATTAGTTGGGTTAAATTGTATTGTTCTGTGAATCTTTATTTTGTAATAAATCATTTTACACTCCATTTGTTCCTCTGGACACATTTTATGTTATTGCCCCTGGACCCCTAGACCTTGAGGCGTAACATAAGTGGGGTCTCGTCCGGGATCACTTGTTAAGGAGGATCCCTGTGTCCAGAGTTACTATTTTTAGGGTGTCTGTATTCAGCAAACATGTCAGTATCATTTAGTCTGGAGCACTTTTTAGCCGACCCCTCTCTTGAGCTTATAGATAGCTACAGCAAGAGTGAATTGCTGCAAATTGTGGAGCACTTTAAGTTGCAGGTCCCAAAACAGGTCCTTAAACGTGACCTGAAGACCTTGATAGTGGATAGGTTGGTGGAGATTGGTGTGATCAAAAAGCCTGATCTGAGGTTGCTGCAGCGCCAAGCCGTAAGGCCTCGTCAGTGAAGGACCTCAAAGATGGTCCTAGTGTGGAGGTAGGAGTGAGTGAATGGGGAAAGACACCTCGTACACCCCCTCGCTATGACCCACTATCTTCTGTAAGCTCAGAAAGACGAGATGGAACTCGTTTGAAGGTGCGGTTGGCACGTCTCCAGATGGAGGCTGAGGAAAAGGCCCAGGACAGAAAAGCTCAACTGGAGCTTGAGATCAGGAGGTTGGAAATAGAGGCAGAGAAAGCTATACAGCTGCGCAAACTTGAGCTGGAGGCCCAGACTCAAGCACCCCCTGCCTCGGTCACACCAGGTTCCACCTCCATGTCTGCTATGCCATTCGACATCAGTAAGTGCATTTCTTTAGTACCTGCTTTCAGAGAATCTGAGGTTGATTCATACTTTGCAGCATTTGAACGCATTGCTGGTGCTTTGCAATGGCCTAGGGAAACCTGGCCTCTTTTGTTAGAATGTAAGTTTTCTGGTAAAGCTCAAGATGTGTTGGCAGCGCTTCCATTAAAGGATAGCTTAGATTATAATCTGGTTAAAGCTGCTGTCCTGCAAGCTTATGAGTTGGTCCCAGAAGCTTATAGACAGAAGTTTCGACAGCAAAAGAAAACTGCAGGACAAACACATGTTGAGTTTGCCAGAGAGAAAGGCATCCTCTTTGATAAGTGGTGTGCTGCATCGAAGGTCAACAATTATGACACCTTGCGTGAGCTAATATTGCTGGAAGACTCTAAAATGTTTTGTAAATACTTGGTGCAAAAAAAAAAAACAATATATACTCGCAGCCTGGAAAGGCCATCTGCAAGAACATTTTCTGTTCCTTTCTTGTGTTGGATGTTGAGTTTGTACTCTTGTAACAAAACTGCCCACCGCATAAGGCGCTGATTGTGGTTGTACATGCGTGACAGAAATACTAATGGATTATGATCAGTGATCAATCGGCAAACCACTGGACCCAAGGTAAACATGGAAGTGCTGAAGAGCCAACAACAGAGCCAGGGTTTCTTTTTCAATGGCGGAGTACTTCCGTTGGTATTTGTTAAACTTTAGGGATAAATGGCAAACAGGATGATCTAAACCCTGCAAATCTTCCTGTAGTAGCACGGCACCAGCCCCGACAGCTCTGGCATCCACCTTTAGCTTGAAAGGTCGGGTCAGATCAGGTACAGCAAGTACTGGTGTGTCAACATTGACAGGAGTAAAACCAGGACTGGAACACATGGGATCATTTGTTCCTGGACTACCAACATTGTTCAGCTCATCTACTTTTAGTTGAGTTCTTACTGCAATTCGAGCACAAACCCCATTAGGTTTGGGTGCAGGACGGGGCGGTATGACTGCTTAACTTTACAGTCTGAGCTTCCTGCCAATGATGAAGACCATTGACGCTTTAAGACACCTGGTTTCTTTTTATTGGCATGTTCAGCACTTACCACGTTCTTGTCACATCTGAGCAATGCATCAACAACCTGAATAGATGACAAATGTCTAGTTAGGGGGACAGATGCTTTCTCCAAGAGTGGACTTGTATGATTATTGATGATTATTATTATAGTAATCATTCAGCTTCCTATAATAACTGCATGGAGGATGTTTGTTGCGACTTATACTTTAATTCATAAACTTAACCTGGTTTTAATTAAGCTCCATAAGACAAAGAGACTTTGATATTGTGAGGTTGTTGTTCTAACTCGTTCATCAATGATTTTATCTTCAACATGTTTTCAGTCTAACTGAGCAAATGAAGATGAAAGAGGAAGCCAGAGAAATCAGGTGTTAGAAAACCTAAAGACTTTCTGTCTCAGAAGAAGCTCTGACTCCANAAGATGAAAGAGGAAGCCAGAGAAATCAGGTGTTAGAAACCTAAAGACTTTCTGTCTCAGAAGAAGCTCTGACTCCATCAGATCACCAACCAGCTCTGAGGATGAACCTCCACATCGGCTTAATGATGTAAGTTTGTTTCTTCAATGAGGAGCTAAAGCTACATTTTCAACAACAAAAACTGCTGTTACCAACACCAAGTGCTTAATAAACATGATTTGATTTAAAGATAACTGGAAATAATTGTTTTCTTCTTGTTAATCTAACATTTATCTTTCTTTTTTTACTTTTTGTTGACTTTCAGGACCCTGTAAGTGACGTGTCCAGGGTGAACCTGCCTCTCATCTCAAGGCTGCTGGAGATGGGCACCACCAGTGTAGTTATGCATGTCATTTACAAAATAGGTACGAAGGAATAAAGACGAATTAAGAGTAATTAAAATTGTAGTTTATTATCAATAGCAGGAAATCAAAAATAAAAATTAAGTATAATTTAAATACATTATTATATTAATAGTATATTTACAATATATTTGAAGTATGTTTAATATACATATTTAATATAATTTTGAGACATATTTATATAAATATTATATAATTAATCATTATAACACTCAAAATACAATAATTATATCAAAATATAATAAAACTCTGAAATAAGAAATTTAAAAGTATACTTTAAGTATACTTGAAGTTGTTCCAAAAAAGTATGTATAGTTTACTAAAGTATACTATTAATTGTAATTTAATACTATTTATATACTACTAAAGTATACTAAGCACAAAAATAGTTGTTCCAAAATAGTACAGTTGAAGTACATCAATAAAAGTATACTAAGTATACTGGTAAAAAAAATATGTAGTTAAATATGTAGTTTAGAGATAAATGTAGTTTATGAACTGAATATTTATGTAGCTCTAAGCTAAATATTTAGTTGACATGTAAAGATTTAGCATATAAACTAAATATTTTAGTTGGGACTAAATTTAGTTTGCAAACTAAAAAGCCATCTTTAGTTAAAACTTAAGTATTGAGCTAATGTGTAAATATTTTAAATAATTACTCCATAATCTAAACATTTATTTTTCTAAATAAAAATTTTGTTTGTACCTGAAACATTTATAAATTAATGAATGAAATGGTGAATATGACTGAAGAATTAAGCCACATTTTTATGACAAAATAACCCAAACTACTGCTGTCATGTTAAGATCGTGTGACTTTACAAACAGGATCCTGTAGATCAGCTCAGGTTCAGCAGCTTAATGTTTGGTTTGAATATCAAATTATTTAAATATGAAGCCATCGAAAAGGACATTCAAACATTAATATCTGCCGTTTATCACAGCCATTCCACGTTCAGCAGCCGAGAACTTCCTGCTTAGGATCATCAGGGACTTTTAAAGCCTTGATGCCACCGGGGCAGAACTTGCTCTACTGGCAGCAGGCGGCTGTGAGTGAATCAGCTGAAGGAGAAGGAAGGAAAAGGAAACTGTGATTCTGCAGAAACGTTTAAAACACAAAGCTTAAAAACACGAGGAAAAGTTTCAACTCTGGCGTCTCTTTGAGGAAACTTCTGATGAAACTTCAGACGTTCCTGCAGAAGGCGACACATTTTGTGGCCGTCGCTGATTTCATGTGTGTTTTATGAATAATTGATGCTGCGTCTGGCTCTCAACGTTTGCCTGCTATTTGAGTCGGATTCTTTGATCGCAGGGATCTCACACACACACACACACACACACACACGCACGCACGCACGCACGCACGCACACACACACACACCTCTGATTAAAGACGGTTATTAGAAGCTCTACGGCACCATCTGGAAGCTTATAAAATATTGAAGGTGTGCCGGTCTGCTGCAGCCTGTACACACGCGGCTGCGCAGCGGGAACATGTGTGTGTTCCTGCTTCACACCGCGGCTCCTTCCACAGCAAAACATCAACAAGGTGAGCGGCAGAAAGTTTAGAAAAACCCACAGAGTTGGATAAACATGAGGGGGAAAACTCATTTACAGGTTTAGCATAAAGAAATGTATCTCGTGTGTCAAACTGAAGGTCCGGGGGCCAAATCCGGCCCGCCTTAGCATTTTGTGTGGCCCTCTGGACTCCGGACACCAAAACATCCATCAGCTCCTCCCAGTTTTCTGTGGAAATTCATTCAAAATAAACAGATTCCTGCAGATTTTCATGCTAATGTGAGTTTACTTCAAAATTTCCACAAAAACAAGAATGTTGAACTTTTTAATTTTTCAGGTTTTATTCTAGCATATAATTTTATTTATTTATCTATTTCTTTTCTTTTTTTTCTCTTTCCAAGTTTTACCCAAAATATCTGTAACCCAGATAAATATAGAGCAAGAAAAAGTAGAGAAAATTAAAATAATAATGCAAATCAGAAAATATCTGTTAAGATTAATGGAAAAATAAAATCCACGAATGATAAACAATTTCATTGTTTTTGTTTTGACACCATTTGGTTATATTCTGCTTTGTTTTAGTCCTGAATGAATCAATTTTAATGCATTACTCCTGTTTTTGGACTGTCGAGCTCTTCATTAAATTAATCATTCTCACCATACCTGGGTCTCAGCGTCTCTCCTCACCATCAACCACACCATTTTCATGACTGAAGGATCCGACCAGACCGAGGTGAGGAAAGCAACATAATGGATCCAGCGGACCGTTGTTACCTCTTGAGGGAGCTCAGGAAATACGAAGATGAAATGGCCAAACCATACGCACCGTTCAGCCGGCTTAACGCCGCCACCCGTATGGCGATCCAGTTGGACCGGTGGATCCCGCTTCTCCCGCAGCTGGGCTTGGTAGACTTTTTCCGTGAGGTAGAGCTGGAGTTGCAGACAGAAAAGATGGAGCTGGCGGCAAGATCATAGCCAGCCCGCCCGGCTCCAGCTACTGCCACAGCCTGCCCGTCTCCAGAGCCTGCCGCCATTGCGGTCCCGCCCGCTCCAGAGCCTGCCGTCGTTGTGGTCCTGCCCCCCCAGCTCCTGCACCCGAGCTCCTCGAGTTCGCTGCCGGCGTGCAGCCTGCTGGCCCTCCAGAGGAGCTCCCTGTCATATAAGGACTGATATTGCAGTAGTTACGACAGTAGTCACTGTGCCGTCTGCAAGGTGGGTTGTCCTGGTGACGACCCGCCTGTTCTGTTGGTTCTGGGCTAGCATTAAAGAGATAAGAGAGTTCTGGTTAAAGCTGAACACGTGTGTGGACATTCAGTTACTTTACATGGTGTCAGAAGTGTCAGGATGGCCAAGTTTAACCCCCCGGAGAGTTTTCCATTTGACCGCCCGACAGAATGGGAAGATTGGAAGCAACGTGTCAAACGCTTTCGGTTGGCTACCAAACTGAACAAAGACGGCGGCGACGTCCAGGTTAGTTCTGATATACCCCATGGGCCCGGAGGCTGAAAACATTTTTAAGGCTTTCACTTTTGTGGAGGAGGACAATCAAAAGAAATTTGACGTTGTGTTAGGAAAATACGACAAATATTTCTACCCCAAAAGGAACATAATTCACGAGCTCGCATGTTTCCACCAGAGAGTGCAGCGGCCGGGTGAGAATGTTGGAACGTTTATCAGATCCTTGTATGACCCATCCGAACATTGTGACTATGGGACACACAGAGAGGAGCACATTAGAGACCGCATAGTAGTGGGCATTAACGATAAAGAGCTGTCATGTAAACTGCAGCAATGCTCACGTTAGCCCAAACTATTCAAGCTGTGCGCCAGAACGAGGAGGTGTCCAGGTAGGTGTCCCAGCAGGGTGAGGAGTCCTGCGCAGCAGTACAGGAGATCGCACAAGCTAAATCATACAGGGGACGTCCACTATGGAAAAGCAAAAAGAAGGAAAGTGGGGATCGAACAACAGAACCAAAATGTGGAAGATGTGGCAAAATAAAGTATAAAGACCTAGATAAATGCCCAGCTAAGAGATCGACCTGCAACAAATGCAAAAAGGTGGGTCACTGGGAAAAAATGTGCCACAGTAAATCAATCAGAGAAGTGACAGAGACAGACACAGTTTCACAAATGCCATACTTCCTTGGGGCAGTCACAGATGCTAATAGAGAGAGTGATCAATGGTCTGTACAAGATACAGGGGCAGATTTAAATATCATGGACAGGGAGACATTTAACAAATTAATCCCTGAGCAAAAACTGATTCAGTCAAACATTCCTCCAATGAACAGCCCACGTGGTCAGCTCAACTGTATGGGGAAGTTTCAGGCCAGTACAAAATACAAGGAGAAACACTACTCATTCCCAGTGTATGTGATCCATAGTCACACAGCTAACAGCCTGCTAGGCAGAGACACAGCATGTACAATAGGACTGGTTAAACACATCGAGGAAGTGCACAATGCATTTGGTGACCATGGGACTCTTAAGACAGAGCCTGTAAAAATACAGCTAAAGGATAACCCAGAGCCATACGCAGTACACACGGCCCGCAGAGTTCCCCTACCTCTCATAGAGAAAGTAAGAGAGGAAATACAATGTTTGGAGGAGAATGGGGTAATCGAAAAGGTGACGGAGCCAAGTGATTGGTGCGCCCCTATGGTGCCAGTTCCAAGACGAAATGGCAAAGTGCGCATCTGCGTGGATTTGAAAAGGCTAAACGAGGCAGTAGAGAGAGAGAGATATGTTCTCCCAACTGCTGAAGAAATCACTGCAAAGCTAAGCGGAGGCACCATGTTTACATCACTGGATGCTGCTTCGGGGTTTTGGCAAATCCCTCTTCACCCAATAAGCACTAAGCTAACCACATTTATTACACCTTTTGGAAGATACGCATTCAAACAACTCCCTTTTGGCATTACAAGCACCCCAGAAATCTTCCAGAGGAAAATGGCAGAGACTTTAAGCGATCTCAAAGGAGTCGCCATCTACATGGATGATATACTGGTATAGGGCAACACTGCAGAACAGCATGATCAGCGGCTAAACAAAGTATTGAAGAGAATCGAGTCAACTGGCCTGAAGCCGAATAAAGACAAGTGCGTGTTCAGACAGAACCAACTTCACTTCCTGGGCCAGGTGATCGACAAGTCAGGTGTGAAACCCGATCCCAACAAAGTAAAAGCTATTCAAGAGCTACCAGAACCATAAAATGTCCAAGATTTAAAATGCGTTCTCGGCATATTCACATACTTAGGGAAGTATATTCCACACCTGTCAACAGTGGGTCAGCCACTGTATGAACTGTTAGGAGCTAAGACTACATGGACGTGGGACCACCCACAGAAGGAGGCGTTTCAGCAAATCAAAGACGTGAATCGACCTACAGCAGTATCAGCGGACATCGGAGTTGTGCTGCTACAGCAACACGACTGGAAGCCAGTTGCTTACTGTTCATGCCGCTTGTCTGACGCTGAAACCAGATATGCCCAGATAGAAAAGGAATGTCTGGCTTGTGTTTGGGCATGTGAGAGATTTGAAAAGTATCTGGTTGGACTGGAGAGCTTCAAACTGGTCACCAACCACAAACCCTTGGTGCCACTGATGAATAAAAAGGACTTAGACAATGTCCCCATACGCTGCCAAAGACTCTTGATGAGACTCATGAGGTTTAAACCTACAGCAAAGTATGCACCAGGAAAGACTCTGATTGTGGCAGATACACTCTCCCGCAGAACATTACATTGCACATCGGAGGTGAGCGATACCCATTCTGATGTAGAGTGTTACATTGCAGCCATCATCAGTAGCATGCCAGCCACTCCACAAAAGTTAGAGTCTATATGTTTGGCCACAGCAGCCGACAGTAACCTGCAGACGGTACTGCAGTATACTCGGTCTGGTTGGCCGGGATATATAGGAAATGTCCCCATTGCCATCAGAGACCATTACCCAATCAAAAGTGAACTGTCAGAATACAATGGGGTCATTACAAGAGGCTGTCGCATGTTAGTCCCTTCCACTTTAAGAGCTGACATACTAGATCAGATCCATGATGGACATCAGGGTCTGACCAATGCAGAGAGCGGGCTAATACTTCCGTGTGGTGGCCTGGCATCTCTTCTGACATTAAACTGAAAGTGGAATCCTGTCAAACTTGCCGAGAGATGAAGCATTCTCAGCGTAGGGAGCCCCTCATCTCTACCCCACTACCCGGCAGACCCTGGCAAAGACTTGCAATCGATCTGTGTGACTTTAACAAACACACTTACCTGGTGGTGTCAGATTACTTCTCCAGGTTCCTTGAGATACTCCACATGTCGACAACAACTGCATCACAAGTGGTCCTTAAGCTAAAGACACTCTTTGCTCGCTTCGGCTGCCCGGACCAAGTTGTTTCAGATAATGGGCCACAGTTTGCCTGTGCAGAATTTCAGGAGTTTGCTCATGAGTTTGACTTTCAGCACATCACTTCAAGCCCACATAACCCTCAAGGAAATGGGCAGGCAGAGAGAGGGGTGCAAATCGCAAAGAGAATCTTGAAACAGAAAGACCCTCTCATCGCACTCATGTGCTACCCTTCTACCCTGTGCGCCACCACAGGTGTCAGCCCTGCCGAATTACTCATGGGAAGAAAGATCAAAACGGCACTCCCCACGCTTGAGTCAAATCTCCAACCCCACTGGCCTGATTTATAGGAGTAAGGATGCAAACAAAAAACAGAGACAAGCATTCTACTACAATCGGCGTCACAGCGCGAAGCCCTTACCTCCACTGAAACCAGGCGACGCCATTCTCTCCAGGTTGGATCACCAGAACACCTGGGGAACCCCTGCTGTAGTTGCTGGTGACAGTTCTACTCCCAGATCCTACATCGTTGAGACGCATCAGGGGACAACTTTGAGGCGCAACCGTCGCCACCTGTTGGACATGCCTGCTTCATCTGGAGATGCTTCTCCACCTGCTCTACAACATCCACACCCTGAGCCGACTGTGCCACAAGCTGACCCTGCCATCTCTACAGACACTGCATCGCCAGTTGTGCAGACCTGTCTACCTCCTGCACAAGGCGGACGGTTGTTTACACGGTCCGGTAGGCTTAGTAAACCTGTGGTCAGGCTTACATTGTAAACCTCAATAAACAAAAACAAAAAAAGAAAAGAAAAAGAGAGAGAGGAGCAGACGTACAGATGCACCAATTTTGATGTTATAATTTGTACTGTATCCCTGGTTATATACATAAAAACCTGTTACGAAGTGTTATGGAAGGACAGAGAAAACAAAACTTTAAAAAGAGGAGATGTCATATAAGGACTGATATAGCAGTAGTTATGACAGTAGTCACTGTGCCGTCTGTAAGGCGAGTTGTCATGTGACGCTGGCGGAGTGATCTATGTTGTCGGGTCCTGCTCCTCATGTTATGTTCTGTTGGTTCTGGGCTAGCATTAAAGAGCTAAGAGAGTTCTGGTTAAACCTGAACACGTGTGTGGACATTCAGTTACTTTACACTCCCAGCTGAGCTCCTTGAGCCTTCACCCGGCCGTCCTGCTGGCGCTCCAGAGCCCGCTCCGCCCGAGCCTTCAGCCGGCCGTCTTCCTACCGGTCCTCCAGAGTCTCCTCGCCTCCTGCGCCAGCGACGCCTGCCGGACCCGCTTCCACATCTGTGCTTCCTGCGCTTCCTGCGCAGGCGGAGACCATCGGACCGCCTCCACTTCTGTGCTTCCTGCGCCGGCAGCTGACACCGCCGCATCCGCCAGCAAGACTCCGCTTCCTGCGCTGGCGACGCCGCCGCCCACCGCGGCCCAAGCTCCGCCTCCTGTTCCATGGGCGGCCCCCGGACTGTTATTCTGTGTTTGAGTTCCTGTTTGGATCTAGTTTCGTTTCCTGGACTCTAGGCCTGTTGCCCCTCCGCCCTAAACTGCTGGGTTGTTTTTTGTTTGGGACTGTTTTCTGGACTCTTGCTCTTCTGCCGTCACCCCTCCGCCCACCCTGTTGGGTCGTTTTGTTTTTGTTTTTTGGACTTTTCTGTTGGGCGTCTTGGTAGCCAACCCTTAAGGAGGGGATACTGTCACGATCTGTGTTTCTGTGTGTTTATCTTTGATTTTTCTTTGTTATCCTGTTCCCTGTGAGTCTTTTTCTCTTTCCCCGTTGATTGTTTCCCAGGTGTGTCTTGTTCCCCTGATTATCCCGTGTGTATTTAGTCTCACCTGTTGTCTGTGTTCTTTGTCGGGTCCTTGTCAATTGTCTAAGTCTGTCTTTGGTCTGTTAGTTAGCCGGCACAGTAGAACTGGGAAGTCCTGTGTCTGCGTCAGCTCGCGTTGTTAGACTTTGTTTACAGTTGCTACCAGTGTTAGCTGTGTGCTACTTCCTGCCGTGCTGCCTGTTTTAGGACTGTTGAGCTCTTCATTAAATTAATCATTCTCACCATACCTGGGTCTCAGCGTCTCTCCTCACCATCAACCACACTGTTTTCATGACAAAAATAGTCTTTCACAGTTTAACATTTTTATTCTTCAATCAGATGTTATATTTCCACTTCTGATTAAAATTCACATAAAAAATATGCCTTAAATGTTATTAGATATCAGTTCTACTTTGATGAACAGGTTGAAACATTTAATGCAGTTTTAAAACTGATCATCAATAAAACAAGAGAAAAGAAACAATCAGTAGAGAAGTGAAATAAACTGAGGTAAAACAATTTGATTTGACTTTATAACTAATCAGAAGCTGAAAATAACTGACTTTCTGCTGAGGTCGTTTCCAAGCTCTGCTCTCCAGCAGCTGGACTTCACCTCCAGAGTGACTGAGATTCACCTTCATCAGATCAACGATCAACAGGACAGATGATCAGAGGAGCAGAGTTTGTACCTCCAGCATTAAGTCCAGGACTGAAGTACAGGTAGAGTTTCTCCTTGAAGCAGCAGCCAGTAAAGGAGAAGATCATACTTGCAGCATCTACATCATAGAAGGAGACCAGACCCTCCTCATAATCCACAAACACCCCGACCTTCTGAGGACCAGGATGGAGATGGAGACGGATTGGAGGGCCAGCAAGAGCTTTATACTCATTTCCATTTCTCAACCTAATACTCCAGAAACCATTCTGAGGACTCAGGTTGATTTCTCCCTTCCTGTTGATGGATTCTCTGGCCACTCCTAAAGTCCAGCCAGTCTTTTCTTTAACCTGAACCTCAAAGTAAAATCTGCCTGAAGAGAAACTCTGCTGTCCTAAAACACAAACACACTGATCAAATCTCTCTGGATTGTCTGGAAGATCTTTCCTCTCATCTCCATGTTTTACCTGTTTTCCATCATCAGACAGGATGAGGTCAGGATGAGCCGTATCAGGATCCAGAGTCACATCAACAGCAAACTGCTGGA
>CAEGAF010085141.1:0-14958 GCA_903067075.1 Micropoecilia bifurca | reverse complement strand
ATATATATTATATTTTATAAAGAGCTTCGGTGAAATAATTTGTACGCGAACAGGCTTTGCGTTAAACTTTATGCTAAAACGGAATACCGGAAGCGTCATGACGGAAGTGGCACTTCGAGGACTTTCTCCCAGCAGTAGCATGGAGAGTGTGGCGGCTTGCTTAAAAATCTACTTATAACAGACAAAATAGAGGTTGCACCCGAGTTTACAGCCTTAATCTTTATAAAGAGTTACGCTCAGAACCATTGGCATAATTTTGTGGTATGAATAGTTAGGTTTGAAGAAATCTTAATAACGTTTTATAGAGGCCCAGCTAGATGCCTGATTGAATCTGACAGAGACGCTCATCTCGAAGGGTCAATGATCAAAGTCCCAGAGGAAGCGATAATAATAAAAAAGAATGCCATAATTGAAGCTATTAAATGTTTCCATTATTGAGGATACAAAAAAATTGACATTAACAATATTTCATTTTTGAAAATGCATACCATGACTCAATATAGGACACCTGTCTTGTTTATCATCAGAAATAAACTTCCGAGTTAAGTGAAAATAATTTAAAATTTAAATCTGCCAGGGTTATGAATAATTTGGGGTACAATATACAATCATATTCAATAAATTAGTACCAATGACGACAGCAACGTCTATGATTTTTTTAAAAAATTACTCTGATGTAATAATATACTAATTTTACATATCATGTTTTGATTAACTGTAGACAGAAACATCTTGATTAACAGATTTAAAGGCTTTCATTCCTCTGTCAGTGTATTTAATCTATATAATGTGTTTCATTTAGTCACAAAGTTCCTGAAATAAATAGACTGTTCAATAAGATTTGAATTTATTGAATGGGTCTGTACATGTTGAGTTGCATCGAAGAAGCTACACAACCAGTAATTTACAAAATAATGCATCAAGACATTTTAATTCACAAAAAAAATCTATATAATCAATCTTTTTTTCTTTCCTTAGCTGAAAAGAAAGTCAGAAAACCCTTTCCCTCCATCAAAATGTATAAATATAAATATCATCTTTCCGTCATATTTCCTCTAGCTTGATCATTTAAGTTCAAATAAATACTACTGAAACATCCAACAGACAAAAAAATCATAACCAGATATTTCAAAGTAATATTTATTTTTGCACCAATGAAAAAAAAAAACAACAAAACAAAACAAAACAAAAAATACAAATCTTGGTGCAAAAGATAAATTCCCAGTAAGGACACTGACAGTAAAATAGTAATGCTAAAACCGAAAAAGCCAAAAGAAACATCACCTACAACAGCAAAAGAATATCAACACCAATAAAAGCAATTCTTGAGTAAAAACATCAACAAACAACCAGTTAAATTCAAAAACAACATCAGTGGGGGACCAACGACAGCAAAGATGCAATAATGTTTCATCTGGCACAGAAATATGAGAAGAAAACGATCCGCACACACGTCTCAGTACAATACATAAAAATACACTCTCTCTCTCTCTCACACACACAGGCTTGAATTCAACAAGAGCTAAAATGATGATAAACCCACAACCACAGCATTAAAAAAAATCAAGGTTGTAATAAATATCAGCAAAAATCACTGTTAAAGCTGAAATGTGTTTATTCACTCAACTGACAACATTTAAGAAGTCCATTAAAAACAAAGATATACCTTTGAGATCGCAAACCATAACTCATTACATGATCAGTTTCCGTTTAAAAATCAAGATGGGTATATGTACATTACTTCCACCGAAAAGTCGTGTTTGGAGATCCGAAGCTGTGCGACGTTTTAAAACCATCTCAGAAAAAAAAAAAAACAGAAAGAAAAAAGATGAGAAACGACAAGGTGTCAGCATCACTATGGCGCCTGGAACAGCAGACAGACGAAGGCATCGTGTGCGATGGGTGCAAGATACCATCTTCTATCAGTCGGGTACGAAAATATAGAAAACCACACGCCAGACTGAAGCAAACATGAGATTCAATTCGACGAGCTTTGTTTTGTGTTTTTACAGCTGCTACTCCTGAACACTTAAAAAATAAAAATTCATCTCTGTGGATCAAAATAAACTCCCAGAGTTCTGCCCGGAGCTGGTAGTGTACTGGAAGTGCAGCGCCTCTCGTGTTAAAACTGACTCCCACTACGCCCCGACGCTCCCCCTGCACAGCGTCCAAATGACACAGAAACCTCACAAAATAAATCCCTCTGCACGAAATCCCTGCAGTCGCTTTATGCGTCTGCGATAATTTGATCGTCGACATTCTCTGCTGATAGTGCAAACGGCTCAAAATGTGCCCCTCGAACGTAACCGGTGGAGTTGATTTTGTTTGTGATCGTGTGGTGGAGAACTTGCGAAGGAGCGTTTGATTGATTGCAGATAAATCAACGGCGTGCAAACGGACGCGTCTTCTTACTCACAGAGTCGCTGGAATTATGGCTTCTGCTCATTAATGGCTGGATTTTCCCCTTTCTTCCTCCTCCTCCTCCGACCAGGTGCTGCTTCATCGCCACAGTGAGGATAAACTGATTGTGCCGAGAAGAAAAATACTGAACAGGAATTCAAATCCTCAAGGGCACGACTTCTCTTTTCGACAAAATACACGTTTGGTTAGAGTAGAGTGCAGCAGGAGGAATCGAGATTATTTTTCCATTGAAACTGTCATCGTACCCACACTGGTGTTTCTATCCATCAGTGTGGGTTTGTTTGTGTTTTTGATATTTTTTTGTTTTTGCTTTGTTTAGCACTGACCCCATCGGCAGACACCATGTCCTCAGTGTTAGGATACGCCTCTTGTTTTTGTTTTTTGTTGTTGTTTTTTTCCCGGTGTCGCTCTGCCACATCATTTGGGCTTAATGTGCTTTGGGCCCACAGTCTGCTTGTTCTGCTCTTTGGACGCCGAGGAGGAGGTGGAGGAGGAGGACGAGGAAGAGGAGGAGCTCCATCGGGTCTCCACGCCCGTACTCGTCATCTTCAGCTTGCGTCGTTTTGCCAGGGGGGCGTTGTCGACGCTTTTCAGGAAAAAGCCTTCTCTCTTGCAACGGTTAAAAGCCTGTTGTAACGAAAAGAAAAACAAAGGTATTCAGAATCTATGATATATTTCTTGCCAACAATGTATCCATTTTCTTTTTGCAAATGTCTTCTGTTGATTTTTATTATAATTTAGAACCTAAGTATAGAAATAAGGATATGGCTTTTAAAAATGTCTTAATGTAGATATTCGTCAAAATGACAAGTGGAGTGTAAAGGTTGCAGATCCCAGATCTGACATGTAAAATCATCACAATACACTTAAACGTTCAGAATTACAATAGTAGAAATACTTTTTAAGGCATCATATTTGCTTAATTTAAAGTAAAATCCAACATTGTTTTAGTAATTTATTATTCTAGCAATTATTCTGATAATTAATGGGATAAAAAAAACGGTACATTCTGCAGATCTTTTTCTTTAACTGCTCAAGCTAATTTTGTATAGTATTAAAAATACATGGAATAAGGCAAATAATTTATTTCCTTTTTAAATAAACATTTTATTGCTTAAAATTCAATAACAGCATTCCTTTAGCGTGTTTTATCATTTGAAGCAAAAAAAACAAAAAACAGAACTCATGAAAAGTTCATCCCTTAACATCAATACAGTGTAGAGCTGATCTGTTGATCAGTTTTTTGAGTAACTGATTAATAAGTATATGAAAAATGGAAGATTTTATTGATTTATTTTAACAGAATTTGAACCAGGTGAAACTAAAACTAACATTTTATAACTTCTGGGTAGAAAACATTTACAGAAAAAAAGTTTTTTCATCATAAAGGCAAAATGGGTTTTTTGTTCACTTTTGGCCTAATTACTGCTACGAATATGTTGTTCTTTCAGCAACTGGAAGGTTTTGATGTTTTTTTATTCTGTGTGCTCCAGTTAATGATCAATCGATTAGTAAATAATCAATTCCAGCCCAACATAGAAAGCAGCTACCTTGTATGTAGCATTCACATAGGTACGGACGGTTGGCCCGCTGGACTCCAACACATCAGGAGTGCACAGAGGAGTGGTGGACATGGACGCTCCGCCCTGCAGCCAGCTGTTCTCCTTCAGATCGGAGAGTTTCAGGCGTCTCTCTGGATCCACAGTCAGAAGTCCTGAAGACAAACACATCAAAACGGGCTTAAAAGATACAATTACGTGACATTTATTCTCTGTAACTACTGGACAAGCGTCACTGGCACGATCAGAAATGCGTCACTAGCAGCACAAACCTTTGACAAGCTCTTTGGCGTCCTCTGACACACCCTTCCACGCCTCCCCGTCCAACGAGAAATCCCCCTCCTTTATTTTCTGCATGATGTCGACGGCGTACGATGAGGTCATCCCACGCTGCTCGCTCTGAAACGGCACCTGGCCCGACAGCATGGTGTACTGCAGGACGCACACGGAGACTCATTAGCGCTGCTGCTGTTACTTAGCCGCGACACATGTCGCATAACCACGGCGCTCCGGCTCAATTACCAAGATGACCCCCAGACTCCAGAGGTCGCAGGACTTGTCGTATCCGGCGCTCTCAAAAAGCTCCGGAGCGGCGTACTGCAGCGTGAAGCAGGGCGTCTGCAGAGGGGCGCTGCCCGCAGGACACAGGCGGGCGAAGCCGAAGTCGATGACTTTCAGCACAGAGTCCGCGCCCTCGTCGGTAAACAGCACGTTCTGAAAGGTCAACAAGAAAGGTCAGCCTGTGTAGCGCGGTGCTGGGTGGGAGCTGCAGGGTTCCTGCAGGTTCAACCCACTCTAATTTAAGACCCTTTTTCAGACCATTTTCAATGAAAATTAAGCCCTGCGTCAAGACAGAAGTGTACAAAAGACAATGGCATATTTTTCCCGTTCGTCTTCCTGCTTTAAACACAGCGCCGCTGCCGCTGTGTGTCGAATGTTATCAACCCATGTTCATTCTTCAGGTAATCCTTTTTATACAGGAATAGAAACCGCTAAGCTAAAAACTAATGACGAAGTGAAGCTACCAGTCGAAATTTGCATACATTTCACGATCTCACTGCTTTTGCAGCTGCTCTGTTCGCGCCGCTCCTCCTTTCCGCTTCTCTTTCACGGTTACTTGCGCAACTTTACTTTTGTTTCTCAGCAACAAAATACAGCCCATCGTTATTTATTGAAGATTTTACATGTCCAAAAACACAGGAATCTAATGTTTCGTTTTGTACGTTTGGAAGCTCATTCCCTCTCACATAATCAGAAAAGCTGGGGAATGGCGGCGCTTTTGACATTTCTCTGACATTCGCAAAAGTATGGTCTACTAATTTTAGCATAACTCCGGTTATACTTGGCCTGTTAACACAATTTAAAAACTGGTGTGTAGTTTATAATGTGCACTTTAAGCTCAAGGAGAAATTGGGACTGAGGGAGGCGTAGTCTTGCTGCTACGCCGTAACAAACCAGACGTTAAAAAGAGCTATAAGGCTATGGACCTCTATGGTTTAACGGATCGATACTTGCGGATGAAAAATCAATACTTTCCGGAGGCGGAAAATATTGATATACATCACCGAATTGATTTATCTATACAGTCCTACTAGCAGTAGCAGTGCTGACCGTTTTCTGGGGAGCGTCAGCCCCACCAGGGGATCAAAACGGTGACATGTTTGTAGTTCTCGTCAGTCACTCTGCACGGCTCAGACATGGTTCTCTACAGTGTTCACCCCGTACTGTCAACCTTTAGCACAGATTGGACATCGTACGGTTGAAAACACAAGTGAGCCCGTGGTGGAGACAAATCACCTGGCGATAAATTTATTAGCTAGCTAGCTACCGAGGTATATTAGCAGCTGGTTAGCGGTAGCCTCAGCAGACCCAAGTCACAGGATGCAACGAAGATGTCTGAGCGTGATTCAAGCCTTAGCATGACAGAAAAATCCCACAAGAAAAAATAAAAACAACATGGATGCAAAATAGTCCAGTCTAGACAAAATTTAAGACCTGGGATTAACATATTAAAGGCAAAGGTATGTTTTGTCTTTAATGTATTTAAGGTTGCGCAGACACCCTGTGCTGGAATGATTGACATAAATAAACTAAACAAATAAAAACTAAAAAAAAAAAACCCACCTCAGGTTTAAGGTCTCTGTGCACCACTCCAGCGTCGTGCATGAAGCTGACAGCTGAGACCAGGCTCTGCAGCAGCTGACTGGCCTCTGCCTCCCCAAACAGCTTCTTCTTCTTGATCCTCTCCAGTAACTCCCCGCCTTTCAGGAGCTCCATCACTAAATACGTGTGATACTGACAGAGCAGAAGATGTACCAGAGAAAAAACTAATGAGTCATTTTGTTGTACAATCCAGCTGAGTATCACACTATATGTAGCACAAACTGCACAAATAATATTTAACTGTGGTTGGTATTGTTTGTGTCCCCAATTCTTTCAAAATAAAACCAAAGTAGAAAACCAGTTATGGAAAGGTGAATCTACCACCTTCTTGCTGAAAAAGACATTAATTGATACAATTTATTTATAAATCCTAGTTAGGATATAAAACATCTTAGGAAATCAAAAGAACAATATGAAATCTAACTGAAATGTTGCGCAGTAAAAATATGCGCCATCCAGGGTTGGAAACAATAGAAGGTGCCTGAGATTAAGAAATGCTAAAAAAAAAAAAAGATCAAATCTAAGAGGCAAATACATTTTCATGGCGCTGTAAAGGTAAAAAGGAGGCTCAGCAGTTTTGTCTGTTAGTGTGATAAAGTTCTACCCTGCAAAGTTTTTATAACATTTTTCCTGACAAATTTCAACATTTCGATTCCTAGAGTCTTAAACTCTCTTAAGACTCTTTTTTTTTTAAATCCAAATACAAAAGTTTACTGCTGATATTTTTGTAGAATTGAAGAAATAGGGTTTAAAATCAGTCCAGTAAAAACAGAAACAGTAAGGAAGATGTTGGCGGATGGATTCATCATCAAAAACACTCATGCCCTCTTGTGGGGAAACAAAGACACTGCAGTTTAAAAGGGAGTGAATGTCACTTTTAAGGCATTTGGCAACAAGAAAATATTCAAACTAAGAAAACTGATGCATTTTGTTCGGTTTCCTGGAATTACGTGGAAATACAATAACGTGTGTATTTATCTTCTGACAGCTTGGTATTTGTGCCCATAAAAAGATGAATGTGAAAACAAAAGTCTGTGGTCCAAAAGAATTGACCAAAAGAAATATCACATTACTATGAGGCTCCTATACCTGATCGGTGAAGACGTCGTACAGCTTGACGATGTTGGGGTGAGCTTCACACTGCCTCAGGGCAGCAATCTCCCTCTGAGTATTCGCTTCCATTCTGACAAATAGGAAAACAAGACCAGTATGAAAAGTGCTTACATGTGAAACATGAAAACCGATCCGTGAAGGACAGCTGAACACTTCTCAAACAGTGGCGCACTAAAGGCGTGGCCTGCCCTCTCACCTGCGGCTCACGATCTTGACGGCGTGTTCGTGGCCGTTCTGCTTGTGTCTGCATTTCCTGCACACTGAGAAACTTCCCTCGCCCAGTGGAGGACCATGGAGATCCAGCTCATAGTGCTGGAAGAACTGGGATTCCTGAGCAAACATTCGTGAAGAAGACAAGCTGTTGGTATTCAGTGATCACGATGCAAGAAAGTATATTGTCACAGGTTATTTATTATTTAGAGATAAAAGCTTAAGCCTGCAGTTTGCGGCTTTTGTAAATATTCTATTTTTCACATATTTGTCAAGACTGTCACTCTTTCCTGACTGCACAATATGAGAGATAATCTGTGTGCATACAGAGCATGATTGACAGCTCTAAGACCCTCCTCCTGGCTCTGATTGGTTGCTCCTGACTGGGAGTGGTGCATTTCTGGGAAGTAGTAACAAGTTTTATGAATTATGTAGAAATAAATGTTTATAAAAGTTACACACTGCAGCTGTTATTCAGACAATAAGTTTGTTTCTGAAAGGAAATAGTGAAAAAGCCGTTTCAACTTCAAGTTTAAAAGAAATGTGTACCGTAGTTAAGCTCTATTTACATGTTGAAAATTATTAATACCATTCTCAATAATAAATAAAACTTTTATTATTTACTTTACATCAAACATAACTACTGAGACGCCTCTTAACTTTTGTGCAACCGGTTTTAGTTCATCTATAATATTTCCCTAATTTTATAACTTTGATATTTTATTATTTTTATACATGAAGATAAGAAATCAATCTGCCAAACTGCCTTATGAGATGTTTTTCTTTTTGTGGTTAAAAAGTTAAATTAGAATAAATATTTTCCACTGCCACCGATTTCCTGATAAAACCTCTTTCTCTTCTGCAGAAGGCAACACCTACTTCTGCTTTAACCATTTCCAAACGTCGACCCGGCTGAGCCTCCAGCCGTACCTTTAGCATTGCACTTTGCTGGACAGAAGCAGAAGCCGGGCGCTCCGCTCCAATCTGACATTCGACAAAGTCTCCCATCACGGCGTTCTTGTTGAACAAAATGGAAGGAGCAATAAACGAGTAGCCCTAAAAACAGAGAGGAAGAGTTGGGTGTCAGAGACATGAAATGCATCCGACAGACTGTAATCTCACTTTCCAGACGGCAGCTGAAGATGAGGACTGACCTGGAAAAGGCGGTCTGTGCTGGGGGGCGTACTCGCCGGGGAGTAGACGGGGTCCATTCCGGTGAACTCTTCAGCAAAGTTGCCCACGTCGAGTTCACTTTTCAGCTCCGGTTTGAATGGACTCGGTACCTTCTTCTGTGCTACGTCGGACCAGTTCAGTCCCTATGAGGGAGCAGTGAGCAATGACATGCTTCACGAGAAAATCCTCAGACCTTCTAGATCATTTCTCAAGTCTACAAAAGTTTGCAATGAATTCATGGCAGCAACACAGAAGCAAGGCTTATAATGTAAACTGGATGGATGGGAAGACAAATAAAAGAATGTAGGAAAGATGGGTAAGCAGGAGGGAAGGACCTTGAAGAAGGGATGAGCTTTGATATCCTCGGCTCCTCTGGGCCCAGAGCCAAGTCTCTTGTGTGGATCCTTCACCAATAACTTCCTCAGCAGGTCCTTAGCAACCGGTCCAATCATGGAGGGGAACGGTGGATCGCAGCGCAGGATACGTCTGACAGGAAAAAGGTAAACCGGTTTTAAAATGACGTCTCCCTAGAGTCCTACTCTGTTGTGCTCTGAAGCAAGAAACAGCAGTTTTCCAACCTGCTCTCCGCCAAATATTTAGCTACAGAAACAATTCAGGCGACTTCAGATTGAAACAAGGCCATTTAATCCATGAGTGATCACTGAGGAGCAGTGCTTACTTTGACACCTCACTCTGGGAGTTCCTTTCTCCCTCCAAGGTGAAAGGAGAAGCTCCTGTCAGCAACTCGAACATCAGGATCCCCAGGCTCCACCAATCTACAGACTTCAGAACAGCAGAGGGAGAAAGTAAGCTTAAAGACGAGCATGGAAAGGCCCAGACTGGAGCCCAACTGGGGCTGCTGCAGAAGGACCAACACCTGCAGAAACCAACACCTGTCAAATGTGATCACATCTAGCTGCCCCCTGTGACAGTTACACATTTTAGTGGATGATGAGTCTCCCAGAAATGATTGTGGTAAATGATAATATTGACATTTTTAGATCATTTTCCACTATTAACAATAACGACATATTGATGCAAGCACACTCTCCATTTAACACTGGAACTGGAAAACCTGTTAAATATCCAAAATAAGCAAAGAAAACAACTGAAATGACAATAACTAAAATGGATTTTGAAGTCTCTGTAACCAAAACATAATAACCAATCAGCTTAGACAGGGATAACAGGCCAAAGTGGCAGGTAGTGCAAACTAACTTCTGGGTGTCTAAAAAAAAAGCATTTCTCAAAAGGCAGGATTTTCAACTATATTAAAGTTCGGACGACTCTTGTCCAAATGAAAATTATTGGACTCACTTTAATTTATCATGCGATTAATTGATTTACTACTTAACCGTATCATCCAATGCCTGGAAAAATATACAGTCACTGCTCATGTATGATGCTCAGTCAAGAGGTCGTCACCTTGCCATGGCCCGTCTTTCCCCGGATGATTTCTGGAGCCATGTACTCGATGGTGCCACAGAAAGAGTAAGTCCTTCCTTTCTGCAATGAGACGAAGCCAAAAAAGGGATTTACTTCACACATGGAGAGGACAGTAAGTTGCCACCGTAGGTTTGGGTTACGCACATCTTCTTCCAGAAACTCTTTGCTGAGCCCAAAGTCGGTCAACACCACGTGGCCGTCGCTGTCTAGAAGGATGTTCTCCAGCTTGATGTCTCGGTACACAATCCCAAGCTGCACAAAACCACAGGGGGGAAAAAGGCACTGAGATACATTTATGTTAAGTGAGTAAAAATAACATACGCAAATAAATATTGTTTAGTAAGTAGAGGTGAGAAAACGGCATTGCTAGTCCATAAACGTCCTGTTTTCTAAACTCAACAAAGTAAGAACCAGTTTTATTTACTGGGGAGAGAAAAAGGTAAAAGCAACAATGTCAACAACAATTTCTGAGAGTTTTGAGAAATTATTTGTTTTTATTTTAAAATTTTTCACATTTGCAATAACAATTTTGATAATATTCACCCCTACGTCCCTCCCTCACCTGTTGCCCTCAAGATTTCTCATAATTGTGTTTTCACAATTATGAGAAAGACAAAGTCAACTGTGCAAACGGTTGTGAAAAACAGATTTTTGGATTTCACACATAATCTTTGTGAAAGGACATCTGCCTTTTTTTTTTTTACTGTATGACACAATTTTGACATTTGCTGAACAAAAAAAGGAACACATTTTTTTTAATGGATACTGAAATAGCTGAACATGCAGCTGATGTTCCCCAGAAAGACCAACTAGCCACAAAGCCGCAGCGGGCTACAAGCCGCAGTGACACAGCAGTCACTGGAAAAGATTTGCACTGGTTGTAATTTTGGTTCTGTGACGGGATGCTGTAGAGGAAATGTTCCTGTTTAATGTTCAGGCTGGATTTTAATTAATTACCTTTTGGATTTATCGATGCGTGCCAACGTAAACAAATGGCATGGAGTCTCAGAGGAGCAGTCAAAGCTGTGGCATTTACAGAGTCATTGTAAACTCTCATGTTTATGACCACAAATGAGGATGAGAATGATTACCCCCCATAGTTGTTTATTAGCTGAACGCAAGTGGAGAGTGGCTATTTGGGCATCAGAGCATGTGACAAATACTGGTTGGTGCTATTTTTACATTCAATGCACAATGCTTTGTCATATCGCCAATAAAACAAACAAAAATAAACAATCAAGCTGACATAAACATGTTTTCGGAAGATGTCAGCCCTCCACAGCTCATTTTAAGCAACTGATGTAGTTTTAAATCTCACAGTGTCATTTTCCACATTCCACGAGCGTTTAGCCATTCTGCCCCAAATGGGATTTTTCTTTCGTAAAAGTAGTTATCCTTTAAGTGCCGTATTTTTTGAACTATAATCCGCTACTTATTTACCCCACACTTTGAACATGCGGCTTGTAGCCCGGTGAGGCTTTTCTGTGGATTTTTCTTCAACCACCAGGGGGCGCTTTAGCAGGAAGTGAATAATTGGAAGTCAACATTGGAACGCAAAGAAGAAAGCGCTAATTTTCATTTAGAACAAGCACATGCTAGCAGCAGGCACAATGGAGAAATATTTTCAAACTCATATGACGTAGCTTCTAAGTTGAAGGTTATCGGTCTGGCAGTACGAGTCCATGATTCGGCGTTGGAGACATAGGGATGCTTATAGCCCGGTGCGACTTAAATAGGTACGTTTCCAGCTTTTAGTTTTTTTTTCAGGTGCTGCTTACAGTAAGGTGCACTCCATATTCCGGAAAATACTGTACATACTTCGCCTAAGGTCATCAAAATCTAAATATGTGGTGCAGTTGTTGATGCTGTTGCCTAGCAGCAAGAAACTCCCAGGTTTACATATTTCTGCCTGTCCACCTGTGCCTGTGTGGGTTTATGCTGCTTCCTCCCACGACTGTTCAGAGACACGACTGTTCAGTTAATTGGTCTCTCTAAATTGTTATGTGATGGACTGACAACCTTTACGTGGTCAGCTGGGTACGGATGATAGACGGATCCATCGCGGTACTGTTGCTTTAAATTTTTGAGAAAATACCGTAGCACCTTTGGTATTACTACACAAGATTATGAAAACAATGAATTTTAATACAGGCTTGTGCTTTGCGTCTACTGTTATGTCACAGGCAAATCGACACATTAGCAGAGCAGAAATACTGGAAGCAACACAGATTAGACAGTTATTATTAGACAGGTAGAGTGTGCTTGTGGGATGGTAAATTGCTTTATTTTGCTATTGGAATCGTCTTTTTTCTGATTAGCATGAATTAGCTCTTCCCTTGTATGTCAACAAGAGGAGAGATAATTTTCTTGTTGAATTAGCTCTTCAACAAGGGAATTAGCAGTAGGGAGAAAAATGACAGGCGGATCTAATTTGTTTCTCTGGCAGCTTTTAACAGTTTCATCAAATCCTAAAGATTGACTTTACCTCCTTGAAAGCTACACTTTAAAAGAAAAAAATAGAAGTCCCCCAATGCTACGCCACGAAAACCAGCAGCGATAAGCTGAGGAAAGCTTTTAAAAAGAAATCTGACTTCCGGCTTCCCACCAACATTAAACAATCAGTTATCAAAAGAACATGCAAGATTGTGACTAAATTCAACACTGCAGCCGCCTCCCTAGGATATGAGCACAACTAACAGCTATGGGAGTTGCGTAACACTATTAGGTAATCACTTCCTCGAGCCAGAGTGTGTTTCACACAATGAACACTAAAGGAGGCTCCTCTCCTTGAAGATTAAAGTCAACAGCTGCAGAAGAAAAAGCTGCAAGTCAAGCAAAGTCCAGTCAGCTCACTTGTGTTGTGAGTTCAACAAAAGCAGATATAAATCAAAGTTAACAATAAAGAGAAAGATATTAAAACTAATGAGGAATAGAGAGTGAATGTATGCATTTAACCAACTTTCGAATGTGGTGGGGAGAAATAGACTGGCTCTGTTCAGGCGTTGAAGTTACCCACACTCACCTTGTGCAGATGCTCCAGAGCAAGAATTATTTCCCCGATGTAAATCCGCACCGCTTCTTCGGAAAAGTGATCTCGCTGGTACAGGTGAGTAAACATTTCACCGCCGCTCACATAGTCTGTAGTCATACACAAGAACAAGTAAAGAGGGGGCTTGAAAAGGAGATGCAAAGAAATAAACACTGGAAAGACAATAAAAACACAGAGATTGAGACAGAAAGACGAATCAGTTCAGTGTGTTTGATGGTCGATCTTCGATGGTCTCACCCAGGATGAGGTGCAGCTTGCTCTGAGTTTGAAAGGCGTAGTGAAGGGTGACCAGGAAGGGAGACTGGCGGATGTGCTCCAGCACCTGGCGCTCAGTGCGAGTGTGTTCTGTCGTCTTTGCTTTCTGAACGATCGCTGCTTTCTTTAAAACCTGAGACAAGTAACAGAAGCACTAGACACATGAATACGCTTTGATGAACTCTTCTATTGTAGTTCTTGCTATGTGATTAAGGTTTTTGTTGCTCTACTGGAAGGTGAACCGCTCCCTCCGTCTCAGGTCTTTCGAAACCTCTAACAGGTTTTCTCTAATTACTCATCTGCTTATCAAATCTGATCCGTTTTCCTGTTCCAGCTGAAGAAAAGTTTCCTCACAGCATGATACTGCTGTATCATGCCCTCATCATGTAAAGGGGTATTGTGAAGTGTTTTAATGACACACACGTTTTGCATGTTGGCCAAAAACCTTTCCCAATTCTGGCCTCATTCACCCAAAGTACCTTCTTCCAGTTCGCTTGTGAAGGACTGCAAACAGGATTTCTTCTTAACACACCACAGTTTTGAGTTTTTTTTGTGTTTTTTTTAATTTGCAAGAATATTTCATGCTTAACTTCCCTTTTATGCACTAATTTTTGTTAGTTCTAATACCAAAATACCATTGACTCCTACACCGTATTTTCCAGCTGATCCTGAAAGCTTACAGTCCAGAGTGACATACACATTTCTTCTTCTTCATGTTGCATTTTTTATGCGTTTTCTAGTCCAGAAAATACGGTAATTATAACATTCAAAAATTGGGAAAATTCTATATTTTTGTAATGTGTTAAAAGAAAACGAGTTAAGCACAAACTTTTTACATCATGCATATAATTTTACCTTCATTGCATACAGCTGGCCCTCATCATGGCCTGTGTTCTTCCGAACCAAAAACACCTTTCCATAAGCTAGAAAAACACAAAATTTATAGATATTCAAATTTCAGCTTGCAGAAACAAAAATAAATTGGTGAATCTTAAAGGTTTTATTATTTCTGGAGATACATAGACATTAAAAATGCTCAAATCTGACAGTTTATAGTTTATTTCCTGCGGATTTTATTTAACACTGATTGGGGATCTGATTCCTGATTAGATCCTTTATCCATCCATCCATCCATTTTCTTGCACCCTTGTCCCTTAGTGGGGTCGGGAGTTGCTGGTGCCTATATCCAGCTGACGTTCCGGGCGAGAGGCAGGGTATGCCCTGGACAGGTCGCCAGTCTGTCGCAGGGCAACACAGAGACACACAGGACAAACAACCACACACACACTCACACCTAGGGACAATTTAGACAGACCAATTAACAGAATAAAAAACAAGGAGAGATCTCCTCCTCATAGGTAAAAGTTGTTGGTATCACAGGCACATAGATTTGAGGAAAAATAATAAAAAAAAACAGCTTTAAATGGACAGTTTACAAAGTGGGAACAAAATGCTCCAGAAGCAGATATGATCAGCTAAATATATGCAAAATCCTTAAAGTACCGTATTTTCCGCACTATAAGGCGCACCTAAAAACCTTAAATTTCCCCAAAAGCCGACAGTGCGCCT